>CAMZMU010000027.1:17061494-17254727 GCA_947311845.1 Poa pratensis | reverse complement strand
TGTTATGGATATTGAATGCAATGCATCTTGTCCTATTGTTTTGGGAAGACCTTTTCTTCGAACTGTTGGTGCCATCATTGATATGAAAGAAGGTAATATAAGGTACCAATTTCCTCTCAAGAAAGGTATGGAACACTTCCCTAGGAAGAGAATGAAGTTACCTTTTGACTCTATTGTTAGAGCAAGTTATGATGTTGATGCTTCTTCTCTTGATAACACTTGATTTTCACTTTCTGCGCCTAGCTGAAAGGCGTTAAAGAAAAGCGCTTATGGGAGACAACCCATCGTTTTTATTTGCTGTTATTTTTGTTTTCTTTGAGTCAAGGAGTTTTGTTACTTCTGTAGCAACTCCTTTGTATCTTTATTTTATCGCAATGTTGTGCCAAGTAAAGTTCTATATTGAAAGTTGATGCAAGATTTGGATTTCTGCGCAGTGACAGATTTTTAGCTGTCACGGATTTGAGCTTATCTCCCTGTAGAAAATTCAAAAAATTCTAAAAATCACGCATATTCCTGAGATATGTACGCAACTTTCATTATTTTAGGCCAGATCCATCTGAGCAACTTAAGTGCCTCGAAAAAATTCGTCATTCCAGACTGTTCTGTTTTTGACAGATTCTGCCTTTTGTTTTGCATTCGCTCTTTTACTGTGTTTGTGTGGATTTCTTTGCTCCACAAAGCATTGGTGGCTGTAGCTAATGTCCAGAAGCTTTGGGATTGATTGTATCATTACAGAATATGAGAATTTTTGATTATGCACTAACCCTCTAATGAGAACTGTCTTGAGTTTGGTGTGAAGGAAGTTTTCAAGGATCAAGCGAGAAGGGTGATATTATGTGATCAAGAAGAGTGAAAAGCCTAAGCTTGGGGATGCCCCCGTGGTTCATCCCAACCATATTCAGAGAGACTCAAGCGTCTAAGCTTGGGGATGCCCAAGGCATCCCCTTCTTCATCAACAAACTTATCAGGTCATCTCTAGTGAAACTATATTTTAATTCTTTCACATCTTATGCGCTTTACTTGGAGCGTCTGTGTGTTTTTATTTTTGTTTTTGTTTGAATAAATTCGGATCCTAGCAATCCTTGTGTGGGAGAGAGACACGCTCCGCTTTTTCATGTGAATACTCATGTTCTTCACTTATATTTGTTGAGTATTCTTAACTAGCTACTGCAGTGCTTTTAGCTCCTGTTTTTCATGCATCTCTTCGAGCTGTTAGCACTTGTTTATAAATACTCTCTTGCTGCATTATATTATCATTTGGAGAGTTTATGTTTAAATAAATTGATTGGTGTTTGTTTGGAAGAAAGAAAATGCTACATGTAGTAGTTGGTATTGGAAAAGACATATGCATTCTTGTAGATCATTGTCTTGTTTCGATTTGACTTTGCAATTGTTTTGAGCTCTCAAGTAGATCATGTTTAAGCTCTTGCATCATGTAGTTAAAGCCTAGTAGTGGAGAACTACCGTAGAGCTTGTTGAGACTTGGGATGCATATTTGTTCTCTCTAAGGTCTAGATATTTTCTGGTAAAATGTTTGAGCAACAAGGAAGACAGTGTAGAGTCTTATAATACTTGCAATATGTTTTTATGTGATTCTTGCTGTACCGGTTTATACTTGTGTTTGCTTCAAACAACCTTGCTAGCCTAAACTCTGTACTGAGAGGGAATGCTTCTCGTGCATCCAAAACTTGAGCCAAAACCCATGCCATTTGTGTCCACCATACCTACCTACTATGTGGTATTTCCTGCCATTCCAAGTAAATATTTCATGTGCTACCTTTAAACTATTCAAAACTTTATTACTCCTTATTTGTGTCAATGTTTTATAGCTCATGAGGAAGTATGTGGTGTTTTATCTTTCAATCTTGTCATTTACTGACAGACTTTCACCAATGGACTAGTGGCATATACATCCGCTTATCCAATAATTTGCAAAAAGAGCTGGCAACGGGGTGCCCAGCCCCAATTAATTACAACTTTCATTAATAATTCTCTTCACATGTTTTGCCCTGATTTATCAGTAAGCAACTTAATTTGCAAATAGACACTCCTCCATGGTATGTGAATGTTGGAAGGCACCCGAGGATTCGGTTAGCCATGGCTTGTGTAAGCAAAAGGTTGGGAGGAGTGTCATCTATAAAGAAACTAAAATACATGTGTAAACAAAAGAGAAGAGGGATGATCTACCTTGCTGGTAGAGATAACGTCCTTCATGGGAGCCGCTCTTGAAAGTCTGGTTGACAAGGGGGTTAGAGTGCCCACTACCATTCGTTGACAACAACAAACACCTCTCAAATACTTATTTTGTGCTCTCTATATGCTTTCGAAAACTTAAAAAGCTCTAGCACATGATTTAATCCCTGCTTCCCTCTGCGAAGGGCCTATCTTTTACTTTATGTTGAGTCAGTTTACCTACTCCTTTCTATCTTAGAAGCAAACACTTGTGTCAACTTTGTGTGCATTGATTCTTACATGTTTACTTATTGCACTTGTTATATTGCTTTATGTTGACAACTATCCATGAGATATACATGTTACAAGTTGAAAGCAAATGCTGAAACTTAATCATCCTTTGTGTTGCTTCAATGCCTTTTACTTTGAATCTATTGCTTTATGAGTTACCTCTTATGCAAAACTTTTTGATGCTTGTCTTGAAAGTACTATTCATGAAAAGTTTTTGCTTATATGATTCATTGTTTACTCTTTATCTATTTGTTAGCAAACTATAGACCATTGCTTTGAGTCACTTCATTCATGACATGAGCCTTGCAATATATTGATCAAGATTGTGTGAAAGCATGTCTCCTCAGAAATTATTTGTTGTTATCGTTTTACCTACTCGAGGACGAGTAGAACTAAGCTTGGGGATGCTTGATACGTCTCCAACGTATCCATAATGTTCCATGATACCATTTGCTACATGTTTTATATACACTTCATATCACTTTTATGCATTTTCTGGGACTAACCTATTAACAAGATGCCACAGTGCCAGTTCCCTGTTTTCTGCTGTTTTTGGTTTCAGAAAGTTACTTCTGGAAATATTCTCGGAATTGCACGAAACAAAAGGCCAGTCCCTATTTTTCCAACACGTACACGGAGTCCGAAGGAGAGACGAAGAGCCACGAGGTGGCCAAACCACATGGCGCGGCAGGGGCCCACGCCGCCTGTGGTTTGGGCCCCTCGGGGGTCCGCCGACATCGCCCCTTCGCCTATTTATTCCCCGAGACGTGAAAACCCTAAAACACCGAGCCTTTCATCCAGAACATATTCGCTGCCGCCGCCGTCGTCAACCCTAACTCGGGGGGTTCTGAAGCTCTTCCCGGCACCCTGCCGGAGAGGGGAATCATCACCGGAGGGCTCTACATCGCCATGCCCGCCTCCGGAGTGATGCGTGAGTAGTTCATCCTTGGACTATGGGTCCATAGCAGTAGCTAGATGGTTGTCTTCTCCACTTGTGCCATCATGTTTAGATCTTGTGAGCTGCCTATCATGATCAAGATCATCTTATTGTAATGCTACATGTTGTGTTTGCTGGGATCTGACTTATATTGATACCTATGTGGAGCTGAATATTATATTATCATGTCTATGTCATTTGTGATCTTGCATGCTCTCCGTTACTTGTTGAAGCCTTGGCCAAGTGAATACTTGTGACTCCAAGAGGGGGTATTTATGCATGATAGTTGGGTTCAACCTCTATTTAACCTGGGATAGTGACAGCAAGTTCTAAGGTTGTAGATGTGTTGTTGCCACTAGGGGTAAAACAGCAATGCTTTATTCAAGGATGAATGTATTGTTTACATTACGCACATTACTTAATGCAATTGTCTGTTGCTTGCAACTTAATACTGGAAGGGGTACGGATGTTAACCGGAAAGTGGACTATTTAGGCATAGATGCATGCTGGATAGCGGTCTATGTACTTTGTCGTAATGCCCAAATGAATCTCATAGTAGACACCACAACTCGCACATGCATGTTATATGCACTTATCAATTGTCAATTGCCCAGCTGTAATTTGTTTACCCAGCATGTTAGTTATCTTATTGGAGAGACACCACTAGTGAACTGTGGACCCCGGTCCATTCTTTTACATCTGAAATACAATCTACTGCAATCATTGTTCTCTACTGTTTTATGCAAACAAACATCATCTTCCATTCGATACGTTTAACCCTTTGTTTTCAGCAAGCCGGTGAGATTGACAACCTCACTGTTAAGTTGGGGCAAAGTAATTTGATTGTGTTGTGCAGGTTCCACGTTGGCACCGGAATCCCTGGTGTTGCGCCGCACTACACTCCTTCACCAACACCTTCGAAGCAACCTCGTTTTCCTACTGGTTCGATAAACCTTGGTTTCATACTGAGGGAAAACTTGCTGCTGCACTCATCATACCTTCCTCTTGGGGTTCCCAACTGACGTGTGACGTTACACGCATCAAGCATATTGTCTGGCGCCGTTGCCGGGGAGATAGAAGCAACACCGCAATATATTCCCTCGTCAACTTAGCGCCAGCAGTATGTCATAAGAAGTTGGAACATCCAATCATGGATCCGCCCCTAGGTCACGACATCTTCTCTCCGACATTGGTAGGAGGCCGTCTTTGTTTCTACGGAGTGGTGTTGGGTTTGGCCGTTGTGGTGTCGGTGTTCGTGTGGATTTAGCTCCGGTTTATGTCGGTTTTCGCCCGGTTTCCAGCTAATTATTTAATGGGCTATTATTTTCTTGTTAATCAGGGGAAAAGGCAAAACTTTTGTCTCGTTTGAAAAAGATAGACTAAGGCATGCTAATATTTCTTTGTGCCAAAAGAATAAAAGTCACAATCAGAATCACACCTATTGATGTCCCAAAACTACTGAACATTCTCCAAAAGAAAAAAAAAACCAATGGAGTATGTGTGTTAACGTAGAATACAAAAAACTAAAATATAATTATGGAAACTAAGAAAAAAACTAGAGAACAAATAAACAAACATAATTCCTCAAAAAAAAAGAATAAATAAGGGTGCACCTATGCCTAGATTAATGGGAATAAGCAACACTCGGTTGATATTATAAATTTTTTCATAGAGTGTAAAAATATAAATTTTGTGGACTTCACTCAGCCCTGCAGTAGTTGGATTTGTATCGTGATTTATGTGTCATATGAGTTGTGAGCAGGTTGCAAGTGAGATTTCTTTCCAGCGGTACAAAAACTGTTCACATGCTAAAAAAATATTATGTAGTACAAATCGTTTGATAATGTAAAATCTGATCGAGAATTAAGCTAATTCTTGGACAACCGAGAATTAGTCGCACCCTAAAATTTATTTCGGGATTCTAATATACCTATCAGTACTCCATGATTGGGGGAGTGGCAAGCGGTGGGTTAAGTTGTCATCTCGGCGGCAGTCCACTCTCGGATTGACACACCCATGTGCTTCGATGCTTTCTTGAATGCGTCGTCGTGGCTTTCTCCCTATCCTTGCCAAGGCTCCGAGTGAACAACTCTTGATCCGGTTGTGGAATTCTTGGTGTTGTGCTCTTGCTAAGGGGGCATTTTGGAGCCCATTGTTCGTCTCTCTATCAACGTCAATGCGTTGGAGGTGACGGTGACAATTTTCGAAGTTGCTATCTTTGATGGTGTTGTCTTGTCTCGTCAGAGTGCAACGGTGATCTCCAACAGAGATTGACCTGAAGGTGAGACGGGACTGATTGGCGTCCATCATGTACTGATCCTCAATTAACCGTGTAGTTCTCCTTACGCGTTATCTTGTTTTCTGTTTTGCGTAGTTCTCGATTGATGTTGTCTTGTTTTCTGTTTTGCGCTTCCGGTTGAGCCGGTTTACTTACGAAATATTTGATAGAATGACACATATTTGATTGCACTTTGACACAAATGAGACGCTTCGTATCGTTGACAAGTAGGCCCTGATCTCACATGTCAGTTACACAATGAGACATGTCAATAAAAGATGTGTCATTTTGTAAAATATCCCACTTTCAATGCAGTGTTCAACTGTTCACTATGTGTTTTTACCTTATTTTTGGGTGTGAGGGTAGTTGGATGTTATCTATTTTAGCACTGGTGTATCTTCTGTCTACAGAAAGTACTAATCCATCCACGCTGACCGGGACTCTCACCTTGTACAGGCCCTACAAGGCAACTAAACGTAATCTACCTAGGACTCGGACATGATACGACAATTACTAAGAGTTCTTAAATCCGAGTCCGACCAGAATTCGTGCTTCCCCGGCGCCTACATATGCGGCTATGCCAACATATGTACCTTGACGCAGAGCCCATCACCACGGGCTCCCAATCCGATCGCTGCAACAAGCCAACAATGCAGGTCATGGCGCTGCCGCTGTCGCGGCCCGAGCCCCCTTTCACGGAACGAATAGATTCGAAGTTGACTCGAGACATCGAGATGAAGCCCAGTCCGCCCGGCCAGCCGAGCACCGTGCGCTTCCAGTGGTGTTCCGTGTACTTCGTGAGGGAACATCACTTCATAGCAGGAGAAAGGACCAGGAAGGTCGAAGACAACGATGAACTGCAGGGGCAGGACCTGGAGCTCGCGCACCCTGTCCATGGCGGCCCCGCCGTGTTCCGGAGCAAAAGGGCGTGCCGCCGCGCCATCCGGCAGATTCTGATGGAGGTGATGCCGCCGCTCCTCCAGAACCACGCTGACACCGAGCACGGCCAATGCTGGGACGAGTTTGTGCCTGCTGGTCTCGTAGAAGAAATCGTCGCCGGCGCGAAGGACGGCAGGAGCTACGACTGCGTCGTGCGGATGCACGTGCAGGTGACACGTGTACAGCGAGGCGGAGGAGCTGCTTCTCTTGTGCGCCGCGGCACCGTCGAGCTCTGCTCGTCGGCGTGCACCTGGAGCAAACGACGCGTGCCCAATCTGCATGGACGAGCTGGCTGCCGCCGGCGTCACGGCCTTGCGCGACTGCTCGCACGCCTTCCACAGGGAATGCATCCTCCAGTGGTTCAGCAACGCGGCGACGTGCCCGTGCTGCCGGCGTGACATGATGCACTACCTCAATCCTATTAGACAGCCCGCGTTGTCGTCGGCTGCGGCAATCGCGTCGGCAGAAATCTCGTCGGAGGAGAGGGAAACATTATCATCGGAGATTGCCGCCGTCGCCAGAGCAAACTCGTCGGGCGCGGCTGCACGAGCCATCCGGCGCCATCTGCGACGTCGCGCGGCTCCATACGTCGTCAACCGATCTGATCTGGGCGGCGGGCGGTAGCCGGCGCAGCGAGGAGTTCTCGTACACGCTGTACGGCTCGTGCCAGATCATGCACCGGGCGAACCATTGGTCGAGCATCTACAAGTATTACTGTAACCGGTCGCATCATA
Organism: Poa pratensis; assembly: GCA_947311845.1. Classification (NCBI taxonomy): domain Eukaryota; kingdom Viridiplantae; phylum Streptophyta; class Magnoliopsida; order Poales; family Poaceae; genus Poa; species Poa pratensis. Next base: position 17,247,376 of record CAMZMU010000027.1, on the reverse strand, counting down.
TATAACCTAGTTTTTCTGAAATTCCAACGCGCGCTAGCTTATAATTCTTTTCAGTGTTGAGAATTTTTACAGTGTGGGCACGCGCCTTCTATGTTTCTATATACTCTATTAATACATATCTTGATCATCGATTTAACGAGCTATTTTCGGAGTTGATTTTAAACTTCTATTGTCTTATTTCAAGAGACTCTCGTTTTCTTTGGTTCAATTTGAATAAATTTGTTAGTCTTACTATTTCAGTGTTCATGGTGAATTCTCCAATTATGAGCATATGCATACACAGCATAATATTGAGCTATTCATTATTCATATGTGGATAACTGAAAATTTAGAGATTATCTTGATATTTGAAAGACACATCATGTTTCCTATGGTTTGTCGCCTCATTGAGCTGACAATACTTTTACCCGTGGTGAGACACCTGTTGAAAGGGCCTTCTCGGCAACAAGGATCATCAAGACTTGAGTTGCACAACAATATGTCTGTGATGGATTCTTCATGACTTGAGTTATGCTACATCAAGCGACGGATATCAACATGGAAGATTTGCTTCAATGTTGGTATATAATTAATGTCCCATGAATATTTTCGTTTTTGCATCATTATTTTAGAGTCACCCTATCTTAGATTACATTCATCCTCTGCCACTGCTGCGCAGTGCACACAAGAATATTCCTCGTTAGCTAGAGCTTCCAGTAAAACCCGACACAGTGGAGGAGGCCGGCGACGAGCGCCCAGAGCAGGATCTGCGCGACGAGGACGTAGAGGAGGATGCCCACCCTGGTCGAGTGCCAAACGCCCACGAACACGTGCTTCCTTATCCAGTAAACCTGCAGCCACGCAAAACATATCTCACGCAAAACATATCTCATCTATCGATGTCGATCCAAGCCGTGCAGTAAAGTCTGAAGACGAGACTCTTGATTATTACCAGAGTGTTGTTGGTCCCGTCGTAGTACCAGCCGTTAAGGAACCCCTCGAAGATACCCACGGCCGCCATCACGTACACCAGCATCGCGTTCATGCCGATCCACCGCAGCGGCGCAAAGATGAGCTCAAATTCAGGACGTCAACCTAGAAGAATAAATGTCAGGTTTCCACAATGTAATAATTGAGCATTGCTCAGAATCAAACTGAATTTGCTAACTGTCATATGAGTGTGAGTGTGCTATTTACTGAATCTGCAATCAGCTAGGAACTTTATATGGGTTTAGGTTACAAATTGTTCTATTTTTTCCCAACTGTTGTTCAAACAAGAATTCTAGAAATGGCTTGTAAAACTTGAAAAAAGGACTTGCTAAGAAGTGCCGTATAGAGAACACAATGCAAACACAAATATACGAAATGGTTTGCAAAATTTAAATGGACTTACGAGGAAGTAGAGCATGGAGAACACAATACCAGCAGCGCCAGCAGTCACACAGATGTAACTGAATGTGTACAGTTGTTTATTTAGAGGAATTGCTGCAAGGGGATGCCAAAGAACCGGGTTTAGCCACGGGACAAAGGGAACATATATACGTTACTACTCCCTCAGTTCCAAATTAAGTGTCGCAGATTTAGTACAAACGGATGGAATACTTTTTATACTCTTACCATGTGAAAAATGCAGAATGAGTCCAAGAACGAGGAGAGCTATGCCCATGCTAAGCCACTGCTTTAGCCTTTCCATATGACTCTGAAATTGACAGGAACAGAGAACATTTCAATAATCAACATGTGTGTACTAGTTCCTACTACACACCGACAAACAAGACCTCCAGTGTGATGAGAGGCAAAGCTAACCTTCATATGAACAAGCACATGCCCGTAGTGTACACCGATGATTGTACTTAACACCGCAGAAAATGAGCTGCAAGTTTCACAAAGACGAGAGTCAACAGTGTATTATAGACAAGAAATCCCTCCTTGACTTCTGAGAAAAACACTACCTAAGTAACCCTTCAGGTTCAAATGGTGCGGAGCACCATGCCGGGGCATCCTGTTTAAAAGGCCCCTCGTGTGGAGAAGCATCGGTACAGACCTGCGTACGCTTTGTTAATAGATGTTTGAGAATAAGAGTTATGTTAAGAACAGGACAAGGTTTTGTTGTGAAAAAAACCACGGACCCTTTGCCTCCTCCATGGAGGTTTCGGGTACATGTGATTGATGCCGAGAAGTTCACGGTCGATGTAACCTACAGCATTGCAAGCAGGGCTCAGATTTCCCCTTGTACCGCATGTCACCTAAACATTAGGGATCATTGTTAATGATATGCAAATCTCATAAAAGTAATTTGATTCTACAAGTTCGAAAGATCAATACCAACATAATTTTTACTACTCCCTCTGGTCCGATAAAATTGTCGCAAGCTATCGTACCAAATTGTACTATCGTAGTTATTTTCCAGCGACAGTTTAACCGGATCGGAGGGAGTAATTGACTTGTATACTGGACTTAGTTTAGTATAACTAAACTAACATGAATACCTCAACCTACAAAGTGCATAATTTATATCATCCCGTTAAGAAGTTGCTGTTGTTAAGAAGTTAAAATGTAGTTTTTGCTCAGTCTGCCATGGCAAGAACGGGGGAAAGGTTTCCTGACCTTGCATAGGGAAATGCATGCAAAATCATTTAATCAGTAGGATTTCGGATCAACTACTTGACGATGCAATGCATGGTCAGTACTATGCACAAACGAGTAGTAGACGACATCAGAAGATAGAAAATATGTAATGTTTATAAAATTTCAGGTGTTCACATACCGTTAAAACTTTTCCGTAGTTTGGGCTATCCACATATCGCACTCTAAACTCCCAGTCCGGAACGTAGATCCCATAAAGAAGGGATAAGTAGATCAAAAGAATACAACATGCGACAATCCTTGTAGATACATAGACAGATATAAAAAAATAGTATGTGAAATCTGCAATGTTTCAAAATTCAGATGACACATCAAGGATTACCACTGGCAAAAGTAGAGCCTGAAAATTGATAAGCCTGAAGTTGACTGATCCTGAACCCTCTCATCTTTAGTTGCAATTTCTACAACTGCAGCTATCAAGTAAGCAAGGGCAATCCTCTGGAGAAGCAAAAAAGGCAAAAAAAAAATTCACTCCTCGGTCTATGAATAGTTTCTTTCAAATATTAAGAAATGTTACATGGTTTCATACCTGGAGAATACCACACCATCTTATGTGCTTCAGGTCAACACCATAAGTCAGTGCATCTGGAGCATGCAAGTAACCACCTGAATATGGTGGTAATGGTTACTCTTCAGAGTGGGAAAATACAACACAACAAGTTGGTCCTAGTTAAACAGCATTTTTGCAAGAGGAGCATAAATGTAAGAAGCTAAATTTACAGTAAAAGCAGTGACCTTGCAAAAAGATCCCCCAGAGAAGTAGCTTCACTGTCCTTATTACTACTCTCCTGAAAGCCCGACGGCGGTCAGGAATTCTCTGCATTGTTTGTTCGAATAAGAAGTTAACGGACAATGAACCGTATACAACCATACAGGTAGAAACTAGAAAAGTCATCTTGTCATTGCAGTCTCAAACAAAAATGAGTAGAATTCCGAGTAGAAGAAGGGACACCAAAAATTAGGATAGGTCGATCATTGGCCACACTTAACTTTCGATTTTTAATCATTTGCCACTTTGACCCCCCATTAAATTATTCAAATGGGTGTGGGAAGAAAGTGAAGTGGAGACCTTAAAGGAGAGGGGGACGGCCATGCCAACGATGAAGAGGAAGAAGGGCATGACGAAATCGGCGAGGTTGCAGCCCTCCCACGTCGCGTGCCCGATGACCGGCCACTCGGCGCCGGCGCCGTCCATCAGTACCATCAACTGCATCACGCGCCAAAACTGTTGTTTTATGATGATCCAAATTCTATACTGATGAAGGCCAACTTGTGACGAAGGAGAGCGGAGCGGACCTAGGGTACGGATCAGATCGTTTCCGGGTCGGACTGCAGCCGACCTAGTGTTTTATGCCACCATATATACATCTTGTAAGCCGCCGGTTGGGGAAAGCCACACATTGTAAACCCACCGCCGGTTGGGGGAAGCCACACATTGTAAACCCACGGCGTTTGTAACCTCACCCGATTATAGTGAAGTATTGCTGGCTGGCGCCCGTGGTTTTTTCTCCTCCATTGTTGGAGGGGTTTTCCACGTTAAAATCTCGTGTCCCCATTGGTTTGATCGTTCCGCACTTCGTCGTTTCTTTGCTATCGTTTATAACAAAAACCAGCTAGCACTCTCGGTCACAAGTACACCAAGATTAACGTACATGGCTTGCATGTATACAGAAGAACTTACGGCGACGGTGAGGCCACGGAAGACGTCGAGCGAAGCGACCCGCCTGCTGCTCCGGCGAGGCGCCTTCTCGTTGCCATCGCCTTCTGCTGCCTCATGACCTGGAGAAGCAGGACAGTCACGGTCAGGGTCCTCCTCAGCGACCACTCCGTCCCGCTTCACGTCGTCCATCCCAACCGAAAAGGTCAGGAAGAGGAGGATGCAACGCAAGCAGAGCTGTGTCGCTGCTGATAACGCATAAAGGTATAAAAGGAAGAGAACTATTTAAAGCAACAAGACAAAATTTATTTCCCTACCAAATTAATGTGATATTTATGCACCAGATAATATTTATTTTCTACCAAAAAAGGTCGAGATGGAATTAATTGATCAGTTATCTACTTAGAATTTCAGGTTAATTAATGCGATATTTATTCATCAGATAATATTTACCAAAAGGTCTATTATAACCTTAGTAAATCAAGGGTCGAGATGTTTATACTACTCGTTTATCACTAGTAGTACAGGGCGTGTTAGGTTACTTCCACTGGATTTGGCCTATTTACATTCGTGGCCCATCAGGTTCTGGTTGAGACGAAAAGCAGTTTGTGCCATCTGCATCACTTCGTTTGGTTGTCTGCATTGCATTGTACTTACCTTGGTGTTTGGTGAGCTGCAAACTATGTTCAAGGTTGATTAGATGCACCATACATGTGTTGGTTATGTGTTGGCCTTGTGGTCTTGCTCACTCCTTTGAACATGGCGATCTTATTTTTTTTTTAAGTGTACATGGCGATCTTATCACCTACTATTTTACAACATAACAACACACATCATCACATTGAACTCATCAGCACTAAACCTACTAATGTACTACTTAATCAGGTTCATTAGTACATACAAATTACATCACAGAGTGATGCACAACTGCATATTTAAGCAGCAATGTGCAATTACAATTAGGTGGTCACGCACCCTGGCTAAAATAGGTTTTTGGGCATCATAAGTCATGCACAACAGCTAATAGGGCATCACATGCCCCTATGGTGACGCGGAACGACGCGAGCACGTTTCCTTGTTAGCTAGAGCTTCCAGTAGATCCCGGCACGGTGGAGGAGGCCGGCGACGAGAGCCCAGAGCAGGATCTGCGCGACGAGGACATAGAGGAGGATGCCGACCCTGGTCGAGTGCCACACGCCCACGAACACGTGCTTCCTCACCCAGTAAACCTGCACCGGCAGAACCTCTCAGCAGTTGCCGGCGATACCGTGTACTGAAGCCTGACGATGGTGATGTGCAATTCTTACCAGTGTGTTGTTGGTCCCGTCGTAGTACCAGCCGTTCAGGAATCCCTCAAAGATGCCCGCGGCGGCCATCACGTACACCAGCATCGCGTTCATGCCGATCCACCGCAGCGGCGCGAAAACGTAGCGTAGATTCACGACATCGACCTAAGAATACATGTCAGGTTTCAGCAATGTAACTGAGAATTGCTCACAATCATAGGGACTTTGCTAATTGTCATATGATGATATGAATGAGTGTGCTGTTTACTGAAGCTTCAGTCAGACAGGGGACTTTATTATAGGTTTAGATTGCAAACTGTTCTATTTTTTCCCAACTGTTTCTCACGCGAGCATTCAGGAAATGTCTTGCAAAATTATGGATTATAAAATTTGAAAGGAGTTGCAAAATTGTAAAAATTGAAAAAAAAAAGTACAGTATAGAGAACACGACGGCAGCAGCACCCGCACCCGCAGTCACACACGAATATACGAAATGGTTTGCAAAATTGAAATGGGCTTACAAGGAAGTAGAGCATGGAGAACACAACACCAGCAGCACCGGCAGTCATGCAGATGTAACTGAACGTGTACAGTTGTTTGTTCAGAGGAATTGCTGCAAGGGGGTGTGAAAGAACCAGGTTTAGACAGGGAAGGAGGGGAGCATATATACGTCAGTACTTGTTATGCTCTTACCATGTGAAAAATGCAGAATGAGTCCAAGAACAAGGAGAGCTATGCCCATGCTAAGCCACTGCTTTAGCCTGTCCATGTGACTCTGAAATTGGCAGGAACAGAGAACACTTCAACAATCAGCAAGCGTGTATCTACACAACGAATAAGGCCTCCAGTGCGATCTAGGCAAACTAACCTTCATGTGAACAAGCACATGACCATAGTGTACCCCGATGATTGTACTTAACACCGCAGAAAATGAGCTGCAAATTTCAGAAAGAACAATGTAAGCACTGAACTGTACATTACAAATAGACTTCTGACAAAAAATACTACAGTACCTTAGTAACCCTTCAGGCTCAAATGGTGAGGCACACCATGCCGGGGCATCCTTCTTAAAAGGTCCTTCATGTGGGGAAACATCAGTACAGGCCTGCAGGAACCGATCTGCGTAAGTTAGTTCTTTTTCCTACAGAATTGTGAAGAACAGGACAAGGTTCTGTTGTGAAGGAAGACACACCCTGTGCCTCCTCCATACAGGTTTCTGGTACAAGTGATTGATACCGAGAACTTTACGGTCGATGTAACCCACAGCATTACAAGGTGGGCTCAGGTTTCCCCTTGTACCACATGTCACCTAAACATCAGGGAACAAGGTAAACGAGTTGCAACTTTCACAAAAGCGCTTTAGCTGTACAAGTGCAAAAAAAAAATAATACTAGCCTGCCACAATTTCGAGCCATTGATTTGAATACTGACCCTACAAAGAACACAATTATACTGTGTTGCTGATATGTAATTTGTTTAGCTTGTCATGGAAAGATTGGTGATAGGGATCCTGAGCTTGCACAGTAAAATGTGTGCAAAATTAATTTTCAGTATATCGTTCTTACCAGTGTAGTTCTACCTATAGGAACTTCATAACAACTAATTACAATGCAAGATTAGTTCTTTGCAGAAAAGAGTAGCACGCAACAACAATAAATTCCACAAGACGAACTAATTTCAAAAGAAGAGATGACAAAGTTTCAGTCTTCACATACCGTTAAAACTTTTCCAAAGTTTGGGCTGTCAACATTTCGCACTCTGAACTCCCAGTCCGGAACGTAAATGCCGTAAACAAGGGACAAGTAGATCAAAAGAATGCAACAAGCGACAATCCTTGTAGATACACACATGCCAATATTAGTATGTGAAATCTGCAATCTTTGAAAAATCAGATGACAAATCAGGGCTTGTGTATATACCATTGGGAAAAGTAGAGCCTGAAAATTGAGAAGCCTGAACTTGACTGATCCTGAACCCTCGCATCTTTTGTTGCAATTTCTATAACTGCAACTACCAAGTATGCAAGGGCAATCCTCTGAACAAGCAAAGAAAAAGTTACTCTCCGGTATATGCATTTATTTTTGCCAAGTACTATAAGGTGTATCTGACCTGGAGAATTCCACACCACCGTATGTGCTTCATGTCAACTCCATAAGTCAGTTCATCAGGAGCATGGGAGTAACCACCTGAATATGGTAACACATTGGCAATGTGTTACTTTTCCTCTTTGCAGAGAGGGAAATGCAGCAGCAGATGAAGGTCCTAACTCCTAAATGGCGCGCTTGACGACCGAAATCAAAGCAATGCTGGTATTTTTGCAAGAGGGAAATGTAAGAAGCTAAGTGTAAAAGTAACCTTGCAACAAGATCCCCCAGAGAAGCAGCTTCAGTGTCCTTATTACTACTCTTCTCACAGCCCGGCCACGGTCTGGAATTCTCTGCATATTTGTTTGAATGAGAAATTAAGTGCTAAGAACAGTTGACCAATCTAAGAGGGGAAACTTGAAAATTAAGCTATTCATTGCTGTCTGAAACAACAAGGTAGAATTCAGAGTAACTAGAAGGAGGGGTCGTAGGGCTATACTAGGAGGCAGTCGGCACTATCAAACTCGAATTTCACTGGTTGTTAGCTTACACAAAAGCTCAAAAAGGGAGAGAAAAATATAATGAGGTGTACAATGTGTGGGAAGAAAGTGAAATGGACCTTTAGGGAGAGGGGAATGGCCATGCCAACGATGAAGAGAAAGAAGGGCATGGCGAAGTCGGCCAGGTTGCAGCCGTGCCATGGCGCGTGCCCGATGACCGGCCACTCGCCGCCGGCTCCGTCCACCAGTATCATCAGCTGGCAGGCACCAAAACCAGATCTCTCGGTCATACACCACAATTCGCACAGAACACGTGGCGTGGTACGTAACTTACAGCGACGGCGAGGCCACGGAAGACGTCGAGCGAAGCGACCCGTCCGCTCCGGCGAGGTGCCTTCTCGTTGTCGTCGCCATCTGCCACCTCATGGGCCGGCGGAGATGCAGCACGGTGGCGGGCAGGGTCCTCCTCGGCGGCCGGGCCGTGCCGCTTGACGACGCTCTGGCCGTCGTCCATCTCCAAAAGCTCCAACGCCGCCGCCCCACCGGCCCGGAGGATGAGGACGCGACGCAAGCAGAGTCGTGTCGCTGCTGCTGACGACGCAGACAGGGATAAGAGGAGGAGGATTCCGAGTCCTCGAAGCAACCACTGACTGGATCACTCCCACCGGCTGGCCACCATGCTCGCATCACGTGGAGCCAGTGAGGGCATGAGCAATGGTAGCAGTACCTCATGATTTCCATGTAGGTTGCCCAACGGCCAACGCTGGAACGTCACACCGCAGTGCTCAATTCATCTTTTCCCCCTCTCACCTTTTCTACTCTCCTGCTTGCTTTTTCGCTCGGGAGGCTGTCTCCTCTGCAAGCGTCCGAGCCTAGCTGGCTCTGCTGGGGCAGTAGGCTGGGGCGACCCGCTGGCCATGCCCTGAGTCGCGTGCCGCCGAGATCTTGGCCACATGCCCAATGATTCAGTCACTGGACAGTGACGAAGCTAAGCTTACAAGGACACTGGAACGATTCTCACATGTCTTCGTCGTTTTCGACGCACGCTGCTACAGTTCTTGGCTGAAGATAAGATTTTTGGCACTGGTTGATTTGATTCCGTTTTGATTCGGGAGATAAATGAAATCACGATTTAGTCATTTTGATTTAGGGCCTACATGAAGACATTGGACAAATCATGCGAGATGGCATGTACTCCCTCCGTTCCTATGAGTAGGACATAGGGCGTGAAATCTTTGATTAAGAAGTGTCCAGTTCTTGCCCAGTTCTTTTCCTCCCCTCCTCTGCCTTGAGAGTCGACCGTCCTTCTTGCCAGTTCCGGCTGCTCTCGCCGCCGGCGTTCGCGCTGGTTGGTGCAGAGATGTCCTAGGGAGCCGGCCCAGCTTGTACAGTAGTAGAGTAGCTAGGTTTTCTTTGCTTTTGCTTGTTGCAGTGTTCGCCGACGTGCGGAATGGCGCTATGCCGTGGAGGATTCGCTGGTTGCTGAGCCCGGGCCGCAGCAACTGGATGGCGGTACTCCTTCTCCTTCTGGCGGTGCTCCTATGGCAGGAGCCGTATGCGGGAGGAGTGGATAATGCGTCCTTCTTCCTCAATAAGCTCGATGATGGGCTCCTGGTTCTGGGGGTCTATTTGTGCTCGGGCGTCTGGGCTGCTTCTTCTTCTTCCTCTAGCTGCCGAGGTGGTGGTGACGAGGTAGGGGAGACGACGCACAGGCCCAGGGATGGGTGCTGGCCTGCGCCTTCTGAAGCTTCAGGCGCGGATGCTTCCAAGCGACGGCGAGAGGCGCCGCCGCTATCTATGGCCAAGGGGGTCGCTCCGCAGCTCGGAGCTCCTTGCTCCGGGTGTTCTTTCTCCTCCAAGCGTGAGGATCTCATGGCTTTGCAACGTGGCGTACTACGGCGGCTCTCCACCAAGTGGTTCGTCCCCGGTGGCGAGCTTGACGGCCGCGGTTGCGAGGTCCTTCTTCGACGGCGACAGTTAGGGACCCGATCGCGTTTCTCGCGTCGGTCAAAGGTCCTTTGTGCAAGATACGAGGACTGGGTTGTAATTTTTGTTATTTCAGGGTCCTCTTTGTAATCTGTAACTGTTGCCATCAATGAAGCTTCGGGGCTCTTCGGCCCCATTCCTTGAAAAAAAAAAGTGTCCAGTTAGCTAAAATCTTCCCAATCCTACCCCTATTAAGTAGCGAGATCTGCTCTCGATTTCTATCCTGCATGCAACGCATGCAAGACCAATAGCAGGGCAGCGTGCTGCTCCTCTAGTACTTTTTCTGTTGCTCTCTCCCATGCGCCATGGACGGGCCAATGGCAGGGCCACAGTAACCGCTAGTCTCTCGATTTTTCTAATCAATATATACAGCTGTTAAGGTTAGTTTTGGAAAAGACAGGGTACACCGCACCCTGCGCCTTATATTCTGGCGAAAATTGGAAAAAACTTATACACCCTATTCGAAAATGACAAAAATCCACCACATTTGCGGGTGAGTTATCACATAACTACCACATTTGAGTTTTTGGACACATAACTATCACCTATGGGGCTAGTGTGTGACGCGGAGCACTGATCCATCGTTGTTAGCGTTCTAACCATTTTTCTGACAGGTGGGACCCACAAGTCAGGCCGCCTCCCCTGCCGCCGCGCGCCTCCGCGGCATCCGCTACCCTACCACACCACCGTCCCGGCGGCCGCCCCTCCCACCGCGGCACATCCACTAGCGCGTCGCCCCGCCGCCATCCACGCACGCCTCCATCGCTTCTCTCCACCAGCGCGCCTCGCCTCGATCCGCCGGCTTCATCCCCTGCACGCGGGACCCCGCCGGCGGCCGCCTCCCCTGCGCGCGTGCCTCCGCCTTCGGACGGCTCCCCGGTGCCACGCCCACAGCTAGCGCCTCCATTGCTTGCGGGGCCACGCGGGCACACCTCACAGCGAGCACCTCTGCTTGCGGCCGGAGCTGTGTGGCTTAGGATCGGCTCGCGCGAGACACACGAGGCCGCGGCGAATGCGAGCAGCGAACGCGCCGAGCCCGACGCCTCCTCCGCCTCCGTGGTGTCCGCCCCCGACGCCGTCAGCTGCAACTGAGAGACCCGAGCCCTCGTCCGGTGGCCATGGGTCGGTGGCTAGCCCCACGGATCCCCGAGCTTCTTGCACCTGACCTGCGAGAAGAACAAGCGAGCTTCTTACACCTGACCTGCGTGCGCAGGGAAGCTCTTCGGTGCAGCGCTCGCCGGAGCCTGGGAAGACGGAGGGATGGTTGTGGAGCTCGACGCGGAGGGTGGCGGCCAACTATGGCGGCCAGTCGAGTTGGTCGCGAACGGAGAAGGTGCATCGGCGGAGGAGAGGCAAGGAGCAGGAAGGGCCACGCGTTTTCTTGCCGGCGGCGGCGCGAGGAGGCGACCAGAGGGTGGAGATAAAACGGCGGCGGTGACTGGTTCGGTGAGGAACGAGTGGAGCGGAACGACTCGGTGAGAAGATAAGCCAAATCGTGGGATAGAAGGAAAAAAGAAAAAGGAAACAGGAAAATATATTGTTGACTTTTTTTGCCACGTACTCCTGACGGGTGGGTCCAAATCGTCAGAAAACGTGTTAACAGGTTTAAACAAAAAAATTAGTGCCCCACGTCACACATTAGCCTCAAAGGTGGTAGTTATGTGTCCAAAAACTCAAATGTGATGGTTATGTGACAACTCACCCGCAAATGTGGTGCTTTTTTATCATTTTCTCCACAGGAACGGAGGGAGTAGTGTCGTGACAAACGATAGCAGAAACCAACAAACGCATCGGTACTGTAAGAACTAAGAACAGGAAGCAGCTCAGCAGCTCGTCCACGGTTACTGTGGCTGCAACTGCGAGACGATCTTGGCGACGGCCTGCGCCGAGATGGGCGACAGGCTCAGCGCGCAGAGGCTCTCCCAGGCCAAGGCCACGGCCGACACCTCCCCTGCTCCTGCTCCTTCACCTTCTCCTCCTCATGCCCCTCCTCCTTCACCGTCTCCTCCTCCTGCTCCTTCCCTTCTCTTCTTTCAGGGCGGCCTCCTTGCAGAAGGCGGCGTGGGTGGAGCTCACGATGCTCCGGGCGGCCTCGCGCGCCTCCGGCAGCCGGTCGTTCAGCAGCTCCGCCGAAACCTGCAGCAGCGCCGACAGCCCTAACTCCTTCATGGTCCCGATGTCCTGCATTTCGACAAACAGTTAGTAAGCTCGAATGATTCATAACCAGATACTCGATTCAGCAAGCGATTCGTTGCGATTAAATTCTCGTCAGCGTGAGTACCATCCTGGCGACGCAGTGCGCCATGGCGACGGCGGCCTTGGCCCTGACCCTGAGGTTGGCGTGGTGGACGTAGGCCTTGAGCTTCTTGAGCAACGGCAGGGGAGGCATGGACGTGGCCATGGCGCGCATCGCCTTCTCGGCCTCCTCGGCCACGAACCGCTTGTCCTGCGACGCCTTGAGCAGCAGCTGGAGCAGCAGCTTGTCGAAGGCCTCGCCGGAGGCGGAGGAGATGAGGTTGCCAAAGGCGTTGAAGACGTCGGTGCAGGCCATCACGGAGGTCTTGAGCACCGCGCTGCGCGGGTTCTTCATCGTCCTCACCACCGCCAGCACCACCTTCTCACTGCCGAATCAACGAATCGTCAGGTCAGATCCAGAATGGGAAATTTAAACAATCTGAGAGACAGAGAAGGAGGTGGACATACAGGATCGGGCTGAGGAGCGCGGGGTGGTGGATGGCAAGCCGGCGCGCGTCGTTGAGCGCCTCGCAGACCTTGATCCAGTCCTTGGAATCGATCTCCGCGACCAGGCCGGCGGCCCAGGCCTTGGGGCCGGCCACCGGCTGCAGATCCTCGGAGCGGACGTACTCCACGGCCTGCTCCGCCGCCGCAGCCTCCACGGGCGACGTGGGCTTGGTGGCCCTGGGCGCCGCGTTCTCGTCGTTGCGCTTCTTGCCTCCCTCACCCCAGGGGAGGCGACGACGGCCGCGGGCGTCGAAAGCTTGGCAGACTTCTTGGGCCGGTCCGACACGGCGGCCGGCAGCGTGTTGTCGAGCGCGCGGAGGGCCATGGGTTGATTGCTTGCTAGATCGATAGAGCTCTTCTGCTGGATGGAGAATTAGAGATGGGGTGCCGATGGATGGAAGATTTGGAGGAAGAGGGCGGCGTTGGAATTTTAAATACGGGGATGCGATGCGAATGGATGGCTGTAACGGCTAATAAAAAGATTCAAACTCGCGATGTGAACGTTGGGAGCTTGCGATGCGGCTTTGATTTGTTTACTTTTTTTTAGCACCGTTGTCAAAGTAAAAGATTCGCCAGCGAATGTTTTACTTGGAACATAAATCGGGAGAAAAACTGTGTTGGGTCGTGAGATCTGCAGTTTTATTGAAAAGAAGACATAAATGCAGAAGTAATGTTCGTTTTGAATTCAAAATTGAACAGCAGCAGTACCACTTGGAAGAGTGGAACTTGCACATTAATCCAGCAAGCAGATACTACTGTAACGTTGCAGGATTGTTCTAGTAGACAAATGATCACGATATAACCGGGAGAAATTAACTGCAGAGTGCTAATCTAGGATTCTGATATTGCATTACCTGCTTGAGAGATTGGTAATGGAGTGGCCACCCCTGCTGCCTCACTTCGCTCCATAGGAAGTTTAGAATCAGATTTCGGGAAAAGATAACACATATTTTGCCAAGAGCAAAAGCCACTGTCTGTTCTTTAGACGATCAGCAGAGACTTCAAAGAGCTTCTAGTTCTTCTTAGTTCTTACACGTACAAAGTTGTCTCTGACATTGCTTACATCAAACCTACCAGACTCAGCAAAGTTCAGCTATAGAAGTTCTACATCATCTCAAAGATAACTTTAAGGTGTCCAGTTCGTTCATACTAGCTAGCTCCAAAATGGCCAGCATGGAGTAAGTATCTAAAATTCATGTCGGCGTCCTCGTAAATTAACTGTACAAAGGGAGAAGAGGTTCGCTTAAGCATTGCCCAAGTCAAGCGGTGCTCCATCGGGGCATCGCATTGTTGGCCTGAGCAGCTTCCCGCCAGACGTTGAATACATTCGACTCCTCAAATTGCCTGTAGCCTTCCTCCATGAACCTGCCGTTCTTGAACAAGCCACGTGCGGCGAACCCCATGAGCTTAGAAGCATCCGTGTGACGGCTGAACCAGTGTGGAATGCCAACATCAAGAGAGATGGCTGCACTTGGGACTGGAGAGACACTCTGTTCCTGAAGGTGCAGTTGAGTCTCTGCTTGCTTTGGTGGAGAAATGCTCTGTTCAGCCAGGAACACTTCATGCCGAACTTGCTTCGGTGGCTCCTGGACCGACGAATGATCTGCCGATGACAACATGTTCCCCATGCCAAATGATTCCCAATCAACCTGCTGCCATACCGGTATCCGTCATTCAGTGTATTGTCTACATGACGGTTTTGGAGCTCAGCCCTATGCTCTGCTGCCAATCTGTCAACTTCTACCTTCAGTTTCTGCAGCTGCTGCCCAATCCTCTCTGATGCTTTATCATACAAGACACCTCTAGAGATATGTTGGGTGTCATCACTGTTTTCAGCGATCAGGTCATCAAAGTTGATTGGGTCGCCAACAACCACAATCACCTAGACAATCGAATAAACAATTTAGAGATCAGCCAAACTCCATGAGAAGAAATACTCTTGCATCGGTTCATGTAGATGTAGGGGCACGTACCTTTTTGCCTGTTCTAGGAATACGTTTTCCAACAGGCATTATGTCCTGCATCCCAGTATGGACAAACGGGACAACAACTGGTAGATTGTCCGCATCCATTACCAATCTGGTAAGAAAAACATAAGAAATTAGATAGGTGCATCTCAACAATGGCAAAATAGAATCAACTCTTAAGACCCGAGGTTATAAAAAACTGTATATGTATACCAGAATGCAGGTTTTTTTAGTTGTTTACTAGTGTTCTGTTAGTAGTACTCCATCTTTTAGCTTGCCAAAACGTCTTAGAATATGGGACAGAGTGAGAACATTACAAGGAAATGATCTTCTAACCTTCCAACACCTCTTTTGGCAGGAGCAATGGTTTTCCCTCCATCCCTTGAACGACTTCCTTCCGGAAATATATGAACCCATCCACCATTGTTCAGTTTCGAGAGTGCCATATCCATCCCCTGACCAGAGAGAAAAGGGGACTGGTGAATCATGAGAAAACTCAATATTGCATCAGATTCCACAGATTCAAGAGTATTTCTTCTCATGGAGTTTGGCTAAGAAGGTTAGAATCAGGAAAGATGACACAATGCGCTGCACCCTAAGCACTTTCAAGCACTGATGCGGACATAGCCTAGCATTTCCTTCTGAAAGCTCGATTATGTGAGCAACTAGATACTACATGTACTAGCTCGAAACTTTGTCCCAAATATAATGATATGGTGCCACTAGTATTCCCCGAACGTACAGTCACATATTAGGTATGTAAGTTGATGGCCTTTATACTGCCCATTGATGATAAGAACAAAGACTGAGTTAGGCAAAGCTCGGTGAGTATTAATATGGTACCATTTCCAGCAGACCCTTAATCAGCAAACTAAAGATCACTTTTCTTGCACCTCGTACACTATGATTCCATGAATAAGCGCATCGGGGAAAAAAATGATTCCATGAATAAACTGATCTACCAGCACGAAAATTTAAATGGCTGGTCTACAAAACAGATACTTGATAGAAACAACTTAACGGACTCTACCAATTAATCAAATATATCTCGAGTTCGATACCTTTTGGTAGATGCCTTCGCCACGAGAAACAGGCAACACCTTAACGGACCTGAAGAATGTTGATAAAACTGGATTTGTAAAGCAACGATCAGTCGCACATAATGTCCATCTCAGCTTTTGTGCTTCCAGCATAACAGATGGTGGCAGAAGAGATGCAATTACAAAAGGGTCATCCATAGCAGCCACGTGATTGCTGACCTGTACGAACAAGATAGAACAGGGTAAATAAAAGTTCGCATAGCAGAGAAGGATGCACTAGGGAGGAAATGTACTGTAATAATATTGCATACTTTAAATCAATTGATGACACAAGTTACAAAAAAATATGAACCATAACTCACTAACAAAAATAGCACAGTTCCTCAACTTCAGCAATAGTTTCATTCATATAATAAGAGCCTTTGAATTTACGACTATTAGCTATTCCAACAACATGCCATGCAACAAAAATTATACTACCCCATACCGTTAAAAGAGGCTTCCCTTTAGGTCTCTCTTGTAATGCCTGCTGAAGTTTCTCCGCTCCATAAATCTGCAAATCTTCCTGATTTAGACAATCGGAGCCAATACACGTTCCAAAGCATTGTGGCCAGGTGGTCCTACAATACCTGGACAGAGTTGAGGCCATGCATAAAAATATGGCAAGCATTGCCAATGAGAGGAACAGCCAATGCTTGAAGCGAGCGCATAATAACAGAGTCCTCAAGCCCATCAATTTCTTTGCCAACTGCAATCGGTAAGAGATGCAAGTTAGAAAATAATATAGATAAATAGTAGAATCTGACCCCATTTCCCATTCTTTATTTGGCATGCATTAAGGAAAAGTAACCAGGATTCACACCCTTTATAATTTCTTTAGGTTCAATCATAGTTGTATGTAGTCAGTTATGCCAGAGGATTGCTTGCTCATATGAATCGTGACGGACCAACACTGACCACTCCATGAGAAGATGCAGATAACATGCATACCAACACTAATCACACTAAACGAATGTATAGTGATGAATGGTGACAAAAAAAACTGACCAATAGCATCAGCCATTGCTCATCACTGGTTCCAAAGTTATACTGTAACTAAAATCACACGACGCACTAATGAGATACAAAATCGTAGGATCTCAAATACAACAAAACACAGCATTTAGTACCACAAGGATTCTACCTTTCTTCTTGTAGAATCTCAGAGCGCTGGACGAGGGCTTGGCCGCCACGGCCGCCGCCGCACCATCAGGTGGAGCGGAGCCCTGGTCCTGCTTCTTGTCCCGCTGCACCAGGCCGCGGACGCGGTCGGACCACTGGCGGACGGCCTCGGAGGCGGCGCGGCCGTCGGGCCGGCGCCACAGCCAGCGGCGGTCCACGGGGGCCACGCGGAACCTGTTGCGGATCTGAATCCCCACCGCGCGGGCGCCCTCCGCCCACGGCACCCCGCCGCCGGCCGCCATTGGAGAAGGGTTAGGTTAGGGTTTGGTGTGGAAAGTCCCGGGTCTCTGAGCTCAGCCTCGGGAGGCGTCGACGAGGAGGAGGCTGTTTCGATCCGCGCCGCTTCTATCAATCTGATTCTGATCGAATAATCAAAATCGGCTATTCCTGCTCTTGGGGAGGAAGAAAGGTAAGGGAGGGGTGGTGGGGCCCGCTCGCAGTGGGAGAAAGGGGGAAATATCGTGACTTTAGAGTGGGGCCAACACGAATGAATGGAAGGATTGGGCCCGTTGGCAGAGAAAGAATGGAGGGGGCAGGCGCAAAGTCACATCCACGTCATCTCTCAAGATAGGGACGTGGTCGATGGTGGCTTCTCATCTAGAAACATCTATTTTTTATTAAGAAACTTTTTTCTTTGGCTAAAAGAGGCCCAGATCTCCAGCCGCGGCCATCGGGCGTGGCTCGGCACCTTCGACACGCCAGAGTTGGTCGGGCGCGTGTACGACGCCGTCGCATGGAGGTTTGCTTGGCCAAAGTCGAAGCTCAACTTCCCCGACATGAGGCGGCAGGGGGTGGAGTGGCTCGCGCCGAAGGTACGGGTTGTGACTGCACCAGAGGAGAGGCAGCACTGCCGCGCCAAGCGGCTGCTCGCCGTCCGTGAACTGACGAGTTGGATATATCTAAGTTGCGAGAGAAGCATCCGAAATATGTGCAGGCCGAACTTGAGTTCTGTTGGGTCAGAGATGCGGCAGCGAAGAAGAAGACCGACGAGGTCGGCCCCTCGACGACGGTGAAGGTGGAGTAGTCCTCCTCCTCTTTTGATTGGACTAGCGATGAAACCGAGGAGTAGTGTGGCTAGTGAATGTGTAGTAGTAGAAGTGCAGTATGGATACTAGAAGTGTCAAATTTCGGTTAAATTTACATGTTTTTAATTCAAATATGTAGTTTGGAAACTTGAAATATGCAATCGAAGTAGTGTGCCTTTTTATACCATCTTCCCAAGCAAATCAAAGTTTCCGTGTCCCAAAATACACCATCCGCCAGAACAAATGAAATTATGTGCCCTAAACATAAAATTTAGTGCCCTAAAACCAAAAGGAGATGCCTATTTCATATCATCTACCACCTCTGATCAAAAAAATGTCGTTGGTATAGGAACATAGACTAGAAGGATGAGGCGCGCTTTGCTGCGCCCGTGTGATATTGGAGTTTGTTTATTACTCCAAACAGTGTTGTGGCATATAGCTCAATAAAATTAAAATATTGTCAAAACAAATATTTTCATTATGTATGAACATTCTTTGCTATTCACTATCTATACATATATTTTGCATGTCACAAACCAAAATTCATTTCATGAATATTAAAGACAAACGAAATAACTTCAGAGGGAGAGCGAGAGTGCACGAGATGTCCTACTAGCTTCATGCGCGCCGCGAGCACACACATTCAACCGACATTATACATCATACTATTAACTCAATACAAGTGAGTGAACAGTTTCTGTACCAAATGGATATAATAAAGAACTACATTATTATGAGAAATTCAAGTGTCATTCCTAAAAGTAAGAATAGGAGATTGTCAGCCTTAAAGATAATCTTGTAGCAGAAACCTATAGTCTCCAGCAAGAAGAAAAGCACCTCACAAGTCCTGCAAAAAGAGCGACATTCTAAACAAAAGAACATATTTCAAAGAAACATGTCTATCAGTACAGGACCCAATATCTCCTTTGTATTTTGTTCGAGACAAGATAATATGACAGTTGATGTGTTACAAAATTCAGTGTTTAGATCTAGTAAATTGACATAGCGATAAAAGTGAATTAGACTGCATGCAGATCATTTCTAGCACCATGAAAGATGGCATGAGTGAGAAGATTTTAGAGTTTGTAGCAGTATCCTGCAATAAATAAAGAACCCTACTAAAATCCCAAGTAGTTCAAGCAGAATTTCAATAGCCTGGAGGATGCACAACCTTAGCTTACATCACTGTGCAAGAACAACAAGCAGATTGGCAAAGTAAGACAGTAAGGTTATGGAAGAGAACGTGGAGAGTGGACTAAGTATCCCGAATCCACACAACTTACTAAACAATAAGGAGTACATAGGTTCGAACAACACATACCAGGAACATCAAGCACTAAGGCTAGCAAATATTTTACCCATAGGATTGGTGGCATACAGAGTGGTGATAGAAAAATTAGCATGGCAAGGCTTTCCTACTGAATTATGGATTTGTCAATATACATTGAATATATTTGCATATTTCACTATATTGTAAAAAATACTTACTCAAACTAAATGCACCAATAAAAAGTAGTTCCACAATTTTGCAGATAGCTAGACTATGTTAGTGCAGATATCAATATAAAATAATCTAATAAGACCATAGGACAAAACCAAATGATCAATCTGACAAAGTGGTGCCCTTATAATTTCTCGACAACATCCCCTTGCCGGAGAAAAAAACAATGAAGTAGCTTCAAAAATGCATAGACATATAGGCAATCTCTAATGCTCAAGCCTAGAGAAAAGGACAAACTAAGGTAGCCGCACATGTTGTATTGGCGCCTAAAGATGGCACATTATGCAATTGAGCTAATAGCAAGTTTTTCTTGCTATTGTAGTAGCTTCAAAAATAGGACTCGTCTTCATACCATTTTTTTTATATTGGCTGCCTAAAGATGCCACGTATATAGTTTAGTGAAAGTTTTCACAAATAGAACTCTTCTTCCTTCAGAAAGTAGAAGGATGCCTTGTTTTGCTGACTTAATATTATTCAGTAAAGCTTTATCACTGCCTAGAGGAAGAACAAACTCTGCGGTTAACAAAAGCTCTGAACCAATATTAACAGTATCATTGACGATCAGCATGTCAGCATCAAAATTTAAGCTGCTAGCATAATATTTGACTATAGCACAAGAGTCAACCGATGGGAACAAATTAGTGACCTCATTACGCATCGTTGTGTATGTCCTTGCAATTTCAGAATAGGGAAGCACATAGTCGGAAATGCAGGATAAGATATACTCATTCACAGCAGAGAAGAAAGCTGGCAAGATATCTTCCTCTGAGATCTTTAAACCAAGAAACAATAACCACGGAAGCCACCTGTGACAACATAATAAATTAGTAACATCACAAGAACATGAAGCGAAATGTGTGGACGCCAATCGGGCTTGAAGATGTGTGTATTTAGGGGCTCAAAACAGATCCTGCACGAAAGATATGAGAGTGTATCTTGACGGGAATATCGCCATCCGACCTCTTCCGCCACCGCCCATGGCCTCCTGCACTTCAGGGCTCGACAAAGCTACCATATGAGAGAGAGAGAATAAGTCAGCACCTGTGTTTATGGAAGATCTACAACACCACTATCCCAATCCGCAGCAGCGTATGTCGCGCATTACCGTTGCTCGTGCAGGCAAAACCTACTTGGTGGATGTAGACTGCTAAGTCAAAATTACGAGGCTGATCTTGCGTTAACAGATGGCATGAGGTTGATATGCATTTGCACCACCAACATCAGCAATTTGAGGTGCCACCACGACCTATAATGTGTTGATATTCTAATTGCGCTGTACCACTGGTCTTGTGTCAGCTAATTTTCAATATGAAGCACAAACAATATTTTTCTTATGAGCTCTCATGTACTATACAAAGCAATTGTACTGTAAGACTTTCCTAACTCTTCTTAAATTGCTGCACAATTATATCAAGAAAATGGACATGACGTTACCTATATTAAACAATTCATGAAACTGTCCTATATATTCAGGGGCATATAGACATATGAGCTCATTTGTTATACACATCGAATCAAGTATTGTCCAACTATTAAAACATCTATAGTACAGAAGTAACAAAATCGCATCAATGAGACGAACTGAAACAAATATTCAGTATAAGAAAATCAATGTCAAATAGAGGCATGTACTAATTTGTGTGAAATATTTTAACAAACACATGACATACTCATCAAATAAATCAGTTTGAGAGTTCTCATTCGTGTGGAGCATTTTAACAAACACATGGTATACTCATCAAATAAATCCAATCTGAGAGAGGGAGGGGAGGCAACCTGGGAGTGGAAGAAGAATGGATCATGAGAGGAGTTCAAGCACAGCCCTGGTTTCAGCAGATTGTCTTCCGGCTCCCCTGCCTCGAAGGCCATGAGGCAGCGTCTTGCTAGAGAGAGGATCGGGCTGGCAGAGGAGAGGGTCAGAGGGAAGGTGTCGGGCTTACTCGTCCATCCGGAGGTCCAGCTCTGCCTAGACCTGCGGCGTGCCCGATTCCGGGTGCTGCGTTCCTACCCGCGAATCTCACCGACGACCAAGTCTTCTGAATCCCCTCGAATCTCGCTGACAGCCGGCGGATAGGTCTGGCCAGCAGACTTGCTCTTCCTCCCCGCTGTCGCATGCAAGATCCTTTTCAGCGACGACGCGTAGACTCTGCCGGTCACGCTGCGAGGAAGGCCACCATCGCCGGAGGATTTGGGGCCGGCGCACGGCCTACTGAGATAGGCGAGAACAAGATCTTGGCTTCTAGGGTTTGAGGTGGGGCTGTGATTCGGTGGTTCCACGTCATGGAATCGATAGATAAGGAGGAGGAGGAGGAGGAGGAGGAGGAGGAGGAGGGGCGGCGGTCTACGGGGCGAGGACTCGCCGGAGCCGGCTGGGATGGACCGGCGACTGAGGCAGAGGAAAGGGGATCGTCGGGAGTAAGAGGGGGCTTGCCGCTCGGGTGCGTTTTGTCCAGCGCCGCAGCAGCGCGTCCCCGTCGCGCGATGAGGCGGTGGAGGCGATGGTTCACTTGGAGGTGGCACGAGCGGTAATATGTACGAACTTGTGGGGATAAAGAAGAGACAACAAATTCATCTGTCGCTGACTTGTAGGCCCATTGCAAATTCTGAGACACTGATTTGCGGGCCCAAACTGAGGATGAACCACAGGCCTCCAATCCCAGGGAGCTTAGTTATGTTACTGATGTGCATGGTACGTTGATTTTGCCCGTCACTTTATACGGATTGGAGGGAGTATTGAAGATGTTTAGACTCTAAAATTAAGTTCCCGACGATAGAAAGGTCCATTGATGGATCATCAACAGCCTTGGCCACTTGGATGTAGTCTGTTTCAAGGGGGAAGCAACAATGGCGGGGAACCACATGATCCTGCCTGACTTTTTTTTTTTTGTTGCCTTTACTGCGCCAGGTAGGGGATTTGCTTCAGTGCAGCAATGCGGCGACGGTGGTGGGGCGTGGAAGCAAATCCTACAGTCGCATCCTCCGTGTACACGCGCGTCACCTCCACGTGCATCCACAAGTCGCAGGCGTAGCTCCCGCCGCCCTCCGCGTCCACGACATCGACGATGCGCGGGCACAAACTCGTCCCAGCTTCGGCCATCCTCGGAGCAAGTGTTGCCCCTGATGCTGTGAGAAATGGTCTCAATTTTCTCATTGTATTCCTCTCTCTAAATAGGGGATATGCAGCCGGGCTGACTAAGTCAACTATCCAGTCACATCGCTGCGACATAACCGGTCATACCTCTATCTGACATGCCACTGTTGGCGATGTCACAGACTATGAACCACTGTAGGTGACGTCTAGCACGTCCTAGCTACCTACTCTGTACTGGTGCTGACACACCACTTCAGGACACAGACTACAGGACAAAAGCCCTCGCACCCGAACAACCTGGCGACTGCCTCAACCCGGGACAGACCCCGGAGTCGAACACTTCCTCGTCTTGGGATAGACCCCGAAGTCGGCACTCTCTAACTTATCGACTCCCCCTCCACACTCAAAGGGAGCGTCGACTGGACACACAAGTTTATTTCCAACAATCACTCCCTAGGCTTGAGTTCCGGAGACACCTCCACCATGCCGATCCTTGTGCGCAGCTCCGTCAGGCGGACTCGTCCAACTGGATTGGTCAGCATGTCCGCGAGTTGGTGTTCGGTGGGTACGAACTCCAGCTTGACCTTCTTCGCCTCCACGCAGTCTCGAATGAAGTGGTACTTCAGGTCGATGTGCTTCGAGCGCTCGTGGAAGACGGGATTCTTGGCGAGCGCGATTGCCGACTTGTTGTCGACCTTGAACACCACGTGCTCGGCTTCGCCGTTGCTGAACTCAGCCAGCAACCGAGCCAGCCAGATCCCTTGGCAAGCAGCCGTGGCAGCAGCCACGTACTCTGACTCGCAGCTCGACAGAGCTACGACCTTCTGCTTTAGGGACTGCCAGGTCACTGGGCTGCTCCCGAGGAAGTACAGGCTGCCCGACGTACTCTTGCGCGAGTCGACGTCGCCCGCCAGGTCGCTGTCGCTGTAGCCGACCAGGCGCGGTGCACCTGCATTCCTCCCATACCTACATCCGAGTCGCGGCGACCCAGCGATGTAGCGTAGGATGTGCTTCACGGCCACGAGGTGCTCCAGAGTCGGAGCCTCCATGAACCGTGATATGAACCCGGCTGCGAAGGTCAGGTCCGACCTCGTGTGCACCAAGTACCGGAAGCTCCCGACTATGCTCTGGTACTCGGTAGCATCCGTCGCGGGTGCCGTGCTGCACTTGGACAGCTTGAAGCGCGGCACCATGGGTGCATGGACGGGGTTGCACCCGGCCATCCCCGCCTTCTCCAGCAGCTTCAGGGCATAGGCACCCTGCGAGATGTCGATCCCGCTGGGTCCTTGTCGAACCTCGATGCCGAGGTAGTAGCTCAGCAACCCGAGGTCGGACATCTGGAACAGGCTCCGCATCTCCAGCTTGAATTTGTCGATGTCGCTGGAGTCCGAGCCCGTGATCACCAAGTCGTCGACGTAGACGCCGACTAGAAGCCGGCTCGGAGTCGCTCCTTGTGCGTACATGCCGTGCTCTGACTCGCACCTTGTGAAGCCGAGATTGACGAGGCATGCGTCGAGCTTGGTATTCCATGCCCTTGGCGCCTGCTTGAGGCCGTAGAGCGCCTTGTCGAGTCGGAGCACCAGGTGCTCCTTCCCCATCGCAGCGAAGCCAGTTGGCTGCTGCACGTACACCTCTTCCTCCAACTCGCCGTTGAGGAAGGCTGACTTGACATCCATGTGGTGGACGTCCCACCCCGCACTCGCAGCCATGGCTAGCAGTAGCCGTACAGACTCGAGTCGGGCCACGGGTGGGAAGACCTCGTCGTAGTCGACCCCGTGCCGCTGCACATAGCCCTTCGCCACCAGGCGAGCCTTGTGTTTAAGGACTGCGCCGTGCGCATCCTTCTTCACCTTGTAGACCCACTTCAGGCCGATCGCACGGTGACCCGGTGGTAAGGTGGCTAGCCGCCAAGTCGAGTTCGACTCGATGGCCTCCAGCTCCTCCTGCATTGTCTGCTTCCAGCTGGCATGCGCCTTCGCCTCCCCGAACGAGCCTGGCTCTTCGGAGGCAAGGTAGTGGAGCTCCTCGTCCGGCTCAAGGGTCGAACCTGCCTCGAACACGTTCTGCAGCGTGCGGAACCGGTGCTCGAAGCTCATGTCGTCTTCTGCATCGAGCATACCTGAGTACCTCGATGGCGGCGTGACGAACTCGACGCCAGGGATAGCCGGAGTCGGGGACTCGGCTGTCGGGGTGCTCCGGTGTCGTTGGAGAACCGGCTGGGATGCACTCCCGGCTCCCAGAGTCGGCCATTCTAGAGCCGGCGAGTCGGGTGCAGGACCCGCACTCCCGTCTCCCGGAGTTGGCTGCGGCTCGAACACCATGTGCTCGACCACAAAGCAGGGGCGGAGCTACAGTGTCACGCCGGGGTCAATTGACACCGACGACCCCGGCCCAAACTCTTGTACATGTGACCCAGTATAGAGAAATGACCCCAGTGAATAATCAGTTTTGACCCCAGCCCGTGAGCATGGACAAGTGCAATGCTACCATGATGCTACAGAGGTACAAGCGCACTACTTTGGCAGGCCCAAGACGTGAAGCACTAGCAGCCCACAGGTCCGTGGCATCGCTCGATCGCCTCACAAATCACAATGGACCTGCTCGTTAATTATTTTTTCCTGAAGCTGTACGGCTGTAGGCTCCTGCTCCTCTTCCTGATCGCCTGACGCCCAACGCTCTCCCTCTGTTCCGTGAACCGCCGCCCCTGGCCGCACAATCCCAGTCGCGACTCCTCTCCCATTGATCGAAAATTGAAGATTCTGCTACGACCCCAATTCCCAACTGTAAGTGCGACTAAAGACGATCCCTTTCAGGCCTTTTGTGCAAGAGATTAATTCCCTGAATCCTCAATTTCATACTGTCTTAGGGTTTCTCATATTTGTTGAATTTTTTATTTATTCGAAGATTTGGGTGGGTGATCTACTCATCAGGTGGACTGTATTTGCACATTTATCATTGCTCACCCAGTCCTCCATCGCAATGTCAGGCAAGTTGCTAATAATTAGGATCCCTTTGATGCTTTTACTGAGGTAAACTCAATTCTTCTTACTTTTTTTTGAAAGATCCAACAATTGCTGGCTTTTCAATTAATAGTAGGTAGAATATGTACAAGCAGCCCTTAGGCAAATGAATAACCGAAAAGAAGATTAAGAGAAAAAAGCCACGAAACAAAACGCTACAAAACTTCTTCCGAGGCTGCCGCCTCGGCGCACAACCACCGTCCGGCGCCGCCGCCCCGGCATCCTCCAACCTCACCGGCGAACTACGCTACACGGCTCCCACAAAGCACCAAGTACTTCAAGGCAGTGTCTTCAAGAAGATAATTCTTCTTACTTAAATGGCTGCATTTAGTCCCAAGGATTCGTTTTGATGCTTTTAAAGGTGAGACCTTAATGGATTTGGCTAAGTCCTATTCAACGATACAAATTCCATCCAGTTGAAGGATCTTGTCCATGAGCTTCCATTCTACATTGATTATAATGTGCTAGCAGATGAAAGATTTTTACGGATCTGAAAATTATTTCTGAACATGCTAAACTGATTGTTAGTACAAAATATAATTGGCATTTCCTTCGGTATATCAACTACTCAAGCTTGTTTTAGTTCTGCACATGGCTACTGCAGCTGAGAGGTGTTTTTCGGCAATGAAAATAAAGAAGACAGTTCTACGTAATCACATTGATGATGATTTCATAAATTACTGCATCATTTGCTTCTTGGAGTAGAGACTTCTATATTCAACTTCAGGAAAGGATATGATAGACCGCTTTCCAAGAAGAGAGACCGAAAGAGGCAAAAAAAAGGTAATTCGTTTTGACCCCGGCGACCTTTTTTTCTGGCTTCGCCCCTGCCACAAAGGTGTCGACTCTGAAGGTTTTCACCAGAGTGTCCGGCGAACTCCAGTCCCAGCGCGCGTTCTCGTCGAACACGGCATCTCGCGTGATGGTCACGCGGTTGGTCACCGGGTCATAGGCCCAATATCCCTTCGTCCCAGGTTGGTACCCGACGAAGATCATCGGCCTGCTCCGGTCATCGAGCTTCTTTAGCACGGGGCGCGTCTCTCTGACGTGCACCACGCACCCGAACGTGCATAGGAAGCTCACGTTCGGCTTGCGGCCATGCCAGGACTCGAACGGCGTCTTGCCGTCCACGCTCTTGGTTGGCGACCTGTTCAAGATGAACACGGCCGTCGTCACCGCCTCACCCCAGAATTCACCGAGGACCTTCTTGGCCTTCAGCAGACTGCGGGCCATACCTACAATCGTCTGGTTGCGTCGCTCCATGACGGCGTTCTGCTGCGGGGAGTACGGAGCCGTCAGGTGACGCTCCACTTCGAGCTCGACGCAGTATGCTGTGAAGGAGCCGAAGGTGAATTCGCCTCCGCGATCTGTGCGCAGCGTGCGCAGCTTGCAGCCGGTTTCCGACTCGGCTCCCTCCTGGAGTCAGATGATGGCGGCTGCGGCCTCGTCCTTCGTCGAGAGAAGGGCGAGCCACATGTACCGCGACAGGTCGTCCACGAGCAGGAGGAAGTACTTCTTCCCGCTCGGGGTGGCCGGGGTGATCAGCCCGCAGAGGTCACAGTGGATCAGCTCGAGTCGCTCATTCGCCCGGAACTTCGCTTGTTTTGCGAACGGGGCTCGCCTCTGCTTCCCTGCTAGGCAGGCGTCGCAGAGCTGGTTCACATGCTCCACTAGAGGGAGGCCACGCACCATTTCACCCTTCGCCAGTCGGCGCAAGCTGTCGAAATTGAGGTGCCCGAACCGCGCATGCCAAGTCCATGTTGGGTCATCGCCGGTGCCCACGACTAGGCACACCGGCTGCGCGACTCGCGCGTGCAGCATGTACATCCGGTTCGGCTCTCGCCTGACCTTGATTAGGAGCTGCCGTTCCCTATCACGCACCCGGAGGATCCCATCCTCGATCAGCACCTGGCTGCCGTTCTCGTCGAACTGGCCCAGGCTAATGATCTGCGTGTTCAGCCGGGGTATGTAGTACACCCCCGTGACGGCCCGATGCTCGCCTGATTTGTAGACGAAAAGCACCGTCCCCTGTCCGCAGATGTCGACTCGCGAGCCGTCGCCGAACTTGACAGTTCCGGTGACGCTCGAGTCCAGCTCTGCGAACGCGGGCGCGGTCACCAGTAATGTGATTGGTGGCGCCCGAGTCGAGATACCAGACCCCCTTCTTGGCGTCCCCCTCTTGCGCCAGGTTGACCTGCGCCTTCTCCTCTAGCATGAGGAGGACCGGCTCCTTGCGAGTCGGGTCGGCCAGCTCCTTCCGAGCTGCCGCGGTCGACTCCTCTCGAGTCACCGCAGTCGAGTGCTCTCGACTCGACGAGGCTGTCGGGTGCTCTCCACCTAACGAGGTTGTCGAGTCCTTGCGACCCGACACTCCCGGCTGCTGGAACCGGGTGGCCAACTCCTCCCGAGTTGCCATGGTCAGCTCCTTCTGAGCCAACGCTATCGAGTCCTCCTGACTCGACGATTCTGTCGGGTCCTTGCGACCCGACACGGCCGACTCCTCTCGAGTCGCCACGTCCCACTCCGCGATCCATCGGATCGTCGCGAGTTCCTCCGGAGGAGTCGACGGTCCCTCCGACTCCACCACCGGTCGAGTCGCTGACTCTGCCACCGGTCGAGACAAGGGTGCCGCCTCCGAGGTGTCCGACTCCGCCTGGCAAGTCGGGACAGGGAGCTATGGGGCAGACGCGATGGTGCAGGCCTCCATCATGAGGAGCGCACTGTCGTCCTCGTCGTCTCCGCCTCGGACGAGGTGTGCTTCCGCATCCCCTCCGCGCACGAGGTGGGCTTCCTCCTCGCGCTTCTTCTTGCGGCAGTCTCGCGCCCAATGGCCGACGACTCCGCAGTAGCGACACTTGTCACGGTTCCCAGCTCCGCGAGCCGAGCTGCCCCTGCCGCGTCCGCGCAGCTTGCCGCCGCCGCGTCCGGCATGGCTGTAGGATCCACCTCCGTCCTGCAGGCGCATCCGGGAAAACCACTCCTCCTCCGTGAGGAGTAGTTTGCCTGCCTGCTTGGCCTCCGGCTTCTCCGCCTCATGACGCTCCTCGGCCGTTTTGAGGCGGCCGATGAGCTCCTCCATGGGGAGCTTGTCGAGGCCGAGCAGGGTCTCGATGGAGCATGCCATCTGCGAGAACGTCGTGGGAACGACCGAGAGAAACTTACGGATAGTGTCCGGCTCGGTGACGGTGACGCCGAGCACCCCAAGCTGCGACACGAGCGACGACAGCCGCATGGCGAAGTCGTCGATGTTCTCGTCGTCGCCGAACTTGATGGCCTCGTACTGCTTCTTGAGCGCCGTCGCCTTTGCCTCCCGGACGCGGGTGTCTCCGACCCGCATCTTCTTGATCGCCTCCCACGCCTCCTTGGCCGTCTTCTTCGACGCCAGTGTGGAGATCATCTCCGGCGGGATGGCGAGCAGCACGTACTCCAGCGCTGCCCGGTCCGTCTCGCGCTCCTCCGTGCCATCGTGCACGGCGGCCCAAACACGACGTGCCTCAAGCTTCATTTGCATGAGCAGCGCCCAGTCCGCGTAGTTTGACCGCGTGAGCAGCGGCCACGAACTACCAGCCTCCCGCACAACACGCTGGACTGCCAGCGTGCTCGCGGCCTCCTTCACCTCCGCCAGCATGAGCGCCTTTCCCTCGCCCATCTCCGGTGAGATCTCTCAAGAATTCAGGCTCTGATACCAATTGTTGCCCCTGATGCTTAAACGAGAGAGAGGGAAGTGTGTTCCACTGTGAGAAATGGTTTGACTCAATTTTCTCATTGTATTCCTCCCTCTAAATAGGGGTTATGCAGCCGGGCTGCCTAAGTCAACTATCCAGTCACATCGCTGCGACGTGACCGGTCATACCTCTATCTGACATGCCATTGTTGGCGATGTCACGGACTAGAAACCACTGTAGGTGACGTCGTCTAGCACGTCCTATCTACCTACTCTGTACTGGTGCTGACACACCACTTCAGGACACAGTCTACAGGACAAAAGCGCTCGCAACCGAAGAACCTGGCGACTGTCTCGACCCGGGACAGACCCCGGAGTCGAACACTTCCTCGATTCGGGACAGACCCCGAAGTCGGCACTCTCTAACTTATCGACTTCCCCTCCACACTCGAAGGGAGCGTCGATTGGACACACAAGCCTATTTCCAACAGCCAGCGTGGTCCTGGCCGAGGAGCGCCGGCAGAACCTCTATCAGCAACTGGCGGATGGCGCCGCGGCACGAGCTCTTGTTCTGGAGCACGGCGGCGCCGCCATGGACTGGGTGCGCGACGTCCAGCTCCTGCCCCTCCAGTTCGGCGTTGCGTTCGACATGCCTCGTCCTTTCTCCTCCTATGAAGTGATGCTCGCTCACGAAGTACACGGAGCACCACCGGAAGCGCACGGTGCACGACTCGCCGTCCGGCCTGGACTCCATCGCTAATCGAGTCCACTTTGGGTCTATTCGTTCCGTGAAAGTTTGTTCGAGCTGCGGCCGCGGCATGACCCCCATTGTTGCAGCGGCATCGATCGATCGAGTTGGGAGCCCGTGGACCGTGGTGATAGGGCTCTACGTGAAGGTTGGCATATGTAGCCGGGAAGCACGAATTCTGGTCGGACTCGGATACTACTTAATTAGTACAGTAATTGTCATGTCACATGTCCGAGTCCTAGATGATCTAATCTCGTCACTTCTTCACCTCAGTTGAGTACCTTACCTTGTATGGTCCTTGTCTTTGTCTACGAGCCATATGGAGTCCCAGTGTCCCATAGCCATGCCTGATCGATTGATCTTTTTTTGGGGTACACACTAGGCTCCTGGAGAAGAAAGGCTAGGGGATCAAAACTTGAAAATTGCTAGATGGGTCTGTCTACCATGATGTAGAAATAAACCAAAACCTCTCAAAAAAAGAAATAAAGCAAAAATGAGGGATTTTCCACACAATTTATATGCTGGAAGTTTTCTATCGAGCACAAGAGCCACGTCTCACACGACAACCTACACCGACGTCTTCTAAATCTCGATGCTGGTAAGGCATCGCAATTCTACCTATAAACTGCCGGCACTTCTGGGGCGTGTCCTCGGCCTGACACTGTGCAATCCGGGGCAGAATATATCGGCCGTCCGTTCCACCCTCCGGTCGCTCCGGGCCGTCGGATCGTCGTCACTTTACGTTTCGCACTCGCTGGCGGACACACGGCGTCGATGACGTGCGGGACCTCCGGCGTCCCGGGCCCACGCGCAGCACGGCGCTCGCGTCGCTCTCGCTTTTCTGCCCATCGCGAGCCGCCCTCGCTTTTCCGCGAGAGGACAAAACCAGCGCCCGCGGTCGAACCCTAGCCCAATCGTGCTTCGTCTCTCCTCCTCCGATCCCCTCCCGCATCTCCTCCTCCTCCTCCACCTGCTCGTCTCGCGCCGCCGGCGCCGCTGCTGTCGCCGTCGTCCATTGAAGCCGCCTCGGGCTACACCACCGATTTCGGCGCCGGCAGACTCCTTCTCCACGGGTAAGCGTATCTCGTCCTCCCCTAGCTCCCACAAGGAAGCTCTCTCCTCTTCCAAAATCAAGAAACCCCAACTCCTGTCAACCCAAGCATTCTGGCCGTGCAATATCTGGATCTTGCTCTGATTTGAGGTTGTTGGTGCATCTGTTTTCTAGGGATTTCGTCGATCTGGCGCGCTGATCCAGGATATTTTGCTTTTCAAGAAGCCGTGCAACTGGCGCCCGGCGGCCAGGCTCCCGCTCGAGGGGGCCCTGCTCCAGCCCACTGCCTACTCCAGCTCTCCAGCCTCCTCCACCACGCGCCCTCCTCCAAGCCTCAGCCTCTCCGTCCCCTCGGTCCAAAGCAGTAGGTGAGGTGCTCCGCTTTCTCTCCGTGACTTCTACAGTCTTTGTTCGTCCTGCGCGTGAATTGTTTGATTAAATGTCTGTCTGCTGCTCTTTTCTTTGCCGCCTGCTGTTCTTCTCCATGGTAGGAAGGATTTGAAGCGGGACTGTTTGTAGCCCCTGCTGCACTTCTCTGGTGTTCAATAGATTGATGATAGGTACTTGTAGCTGCTCTCTGGTGCCTTGTGGAGTTGGGGAAGATTGCTGGGCTCCTGGGAGTGGATGACGGATGCTTGTTCTTCAATAGATTGTTGTGTTTAACATTGGTTGTCAATAGTTGGCCAATAGATTTTTGCTAATTTAGTTCAACGTTCAGGTGCCCTCTCTCAATTTATTGTTTATAAGCAAGGGACCCATGTCATCACACATTGGCGTTAAGATTAGTGTTCCCTAGCTTTCTAACCATACTATGTCAGTAAACTACAACCTTTATATAAGAGTTTCTGTACTTATATATTGCAACGATAGCTTTTCCGGTTTTGTAACCAGGTAGAGGTGCTACAACACTACGATTAATTCAACACTTGAGCTCGATGTGTTTTCTTGGTGGTGTCTGCTATTAACTAGGCCACTTATATGTGGTACGTTTATTGCAAATATCTGTGTATCAATGATTTTGCATTTCTCTAATAGCCTAATGTATTTCTTCCCAGACAAATGGTCATTACTGTCATTACCATCTTGTCACCTAGAAATGACAGTGCTATTCTTAAGCTTATTTTTACTACTGGCTGATATGAAAGTCGAATTGATGGATAATGTTACTAAGCTCTTGTTTGTACTTAATGCAGATATAAAAGGGTCTTGCTGGATAGTGGTGAACTTTGGCCCAGCCTTTGAAGAGGTTCAGGGTGTTCTCCTCTGTCGGCTGCTCATCTCGAGGTGAACTTCTTGGGCACCAAAGTTATACTGTGCATATATATGTGATGTATGCCTATGTTCGGGCGTTATATATTGTTACTTATGGTTCTTTTCTTCATACGGCTTATGTCCGTGCGTTGTGTTTCTGTGTTCTACGATGCTCTACAGGATGTGTGCTGTCGTGTCGTTCGTCATCCCTATTTTAGAGACGCTTGCAGTTCGCTGTGCTTTGCCGGCGTTGTTTTACTTGCGTGAGGTGACCGAGGATGGTTCGGTTTTAGCTGGTGTAGAGCTTGAACTTCCTTCGGAAGGTGCCGGCACAGTGCCGCGGAGGCAGTTTTTTTGGAGCAATTCTTCTCGTGGCTGCGCCGGTGCTTACGATCATGCTGCCATGCATGCGATAAGGTTTTTGCAGGGGATATATGGGTTCGTTGTCCGAGACTACAATTATGCAAGCATGAGGGTTTATAGGCAGACTATGCGTTCTGCTATTCTTGTTGCTGTTTGTGCTGCTAGGTACGCTGAAAGATTAGAGAGAGAGGCCGCTGTGACACCCGTTGGCCAGGGTACGTTAGACTGGAGTTTATTGTGCTCTTACCTCATGGCGTCCATGAGTAATGTGTAGACTCTGTAATTATTTCTTGTATTCAAAACGGTGTTATTGCTGTTAGTAGTTTTTGTATAGTGACTTCTGGGGTGGTGTAGACTCTGTAATTATTTCTTGTATTCAAAACGGTGTTATTGCTGTTAATAGTTTTTGTATAGTGACTTCTGGGGTGTGTTCAAATGCTTTACGTGCCAGACATTGAATTTTTTGTGCTGTGTTGCCTCCTTGTATAAAATGTTAATTGTCACCGTGCGTGCAGTCATTTTTTTCCCTCCCGTGTTCTTGCAGTGCTTCAGTTTGTGTAGAGGCATGTTGTGTTTTATACACAAAGGTATTTTTTAAATGTCCCAGGCTCGCCCAGGCTTTTTGGTGGTCTTGCCTTTTAAAAGGCCCGTGGGCTTTCTTGTAAGATTTATGGATCTGAACCCGCTTTAAAGAGGCCCAGCCTTTAAGGAGGCCTGTCAACTTACTATGGCCCAGCCTCTGAAGAGAACTATAGGCTTTGTCTACGATAGCAGTTCGTGTGACGGCAACATGATTAGTGATGAGCTTAGTCAGGATTTTGAATCGCTTATTGAAACTGCTGAATCTATGCTGAAAAATTTAATGTAGACCAGGAAAAGGCTTTTAAATCGATAATAGATCTTGTGAGGGAGAACAAACCTGGGTTATTTTTTGTTTCAGGACATGGTGGTACTGGAAAAACTTTCCTTTGGAATACTCTTGCTGCGTATCTTCGAGGGTTCAAAAGAATTGTTTTAGCTGTCGCTTCTTCAGGAGTTGCATCACTGCTGCTTCCTGGAGGTAGAACAGCACATTCTAGGTTTAAAATTCCTATTGATCTGGATGATAACGGAGTGTGTGACATTCGGAGGTCTACTAAGCTAGCGAATTTGATTCAGTCAGCATCTCTTATTATTTGGGATGAAGCTTTGATGACACATAGGAAATGTTTTGAGGCACTTGATCGAACCTTGCGTGATATCTTATCTGATCATGATCCTTCACTAGCCGATGTTCCGTTTGGTGGTAAGATAGTCGTCTTGGGTGGCGATCTTAGACAAATTTTACCTGTTATTGAGGGGGGAACCCGGTCTCAGGTTGTCAATTCTGCCATTACAAATTCTCCTCTGTGGAATCATGTGACGGTTCTTCACCTTACAATTAACATGCGTCTAGCTGTCCAGACTGAGGATCCTAATGTGCAGGCTGAGGCAAAAGCTTTTGATCAGTGGGTGTTAAACATTGGCAATGGCACCATTCCTGCTGTTGCAAGGGAGGGGGAGTCTGCCCCTACTTGGATAAGCATTCCCAGCGAACATTTGGTTCAGACTGATGGCCCCACAATCCCAGCTATTGTCGATGCTGTTTATGTAGATTTCCTAAAGCGTTTCGCTGATCCAAAGTATTTGAAAGAGAGAGCGATTTTAACACCGACGAATGATCAGGCTATGACCATCAATGATCATGTTCTTTCTATGGTACCTGGTGAGGAAAGGGAATACTTAAGCTGTGACTCGACGGGAAACTCATCAGATGGAGCTCGTAACATAGATATTTTTTATCCTGTTGAGGTTTTAAATACCATAAAAGTAAATAACTTTCCTTATCATAAGCTGGTTCTTAAAAAAGGTGTGCCAATTATGCTACTTAGGAACATAAGCCAGGCAACTGGTCTATGTAACGGCACAAGGCTTATTGTTACTAGGCTTGCTCAAAAGCTCATTGAGGCTGTTGTGATGACTGGTTCCAATATCGGAGACATAGTTTATATACCAAGGATATGCTTGACTGTTAGAGATCCTAAGTGGCCTTTTACTTTGCACCGGCGACAGTTTCCCATTAGGATTTCATATGCCATGACAATTAACAAAAGCCAGGGACAGACTCTTTCGTCCGTTGGTCTTTATCTGAAAACTCCTGTCTTCACCCATGGCCAGTTTTACGTCGCTGTCTCGCGCGTTACCTCTAAAAAGGCACTCCATATATTAGTTGAGAATGAAGATGGTACCTGCGGTTCTGAGACTAGAAATATTGTGTTCTCTGAGATTTTCGAATCTCTTGTAGATAAATAGTACTGCTCACTATTCTAATTACATAACTATGTATGTTACGTACTTTTGTCTACTGCAGGCTTTTGACCTATGTCTTTTGGACAGTTACTTCTGCCTTTTGACCTATGTCTTTTGGATGATTACTTTTGGGTGCATGCTGCTGTCTACTTATCTTTTATACATTTGCTTTTGAATCACTGGTTGATTTTGTTATCTTGCTCTGTTTAATACATGTAGTGCTATCGTTTCCTCCCAGGTATAGATTGGTGTTCCTTCCATTCAGTTTGCCTATCCATTGACAATCCTTGTCTTTTTAATCGTGCTTGTCATGTTTTTTGTAGATGGCGATCAACAAGCTTTCTGAGCTTACCATTGGTGATGACCAGAGTACCATTTGCGTCCTTGTTTCTCGCCGCTCGCATTTCCGTGGCGGAACTGATGAAGGACCCATCATCCATACTGATCTTGTCCTGATTGATAGTGAGGTGGGTCCTATAGTTTTAGACACGACAAGCATTGTGTTCTGTCACCGCATTTGGGACTATGCCTTTGTTTTTGCTCAGTCTAATGCAGCTGGTGTTTCTTCAGGGAACTTCCATGCATGCTCAGGTCCCTTCAATTAGAGGCACGGCAGAGCGCCTCAAAGATGTGATTCAGGAAGGCAAGGTCTATGTTGTTAAGAAGTTCTTAGGTAAAGAATCAAAGACAACCTATAGGCCTGTGGAGGGACCTGTAATGGTGCAGTTTACAAGATATACCATGGTTGAACCAAAACCTGGGTTGGAAGACTCTTTTCCTTTCTGCACATACAGCTTGACTGCTTTCGGAGATATCCCAAAGCCCAGCCAGTACCCTGAACGTTTCGTTGGTCAGTTCTATATTCTGACTTATACTTCTTCCATTCAGTTATCCATCTAAACCTATGTCTTCCTTAGTTGTGGTTTCTATAGCTCGATTTCAGCTTATGTGGTTAACTTGTGTTTTCTGATTTGTTCTATTGCAGATGTTATAGGCAGGATTACTATGGTTTCTGATGTGATATCTGTTCAGTCCATGTATCAGACGGCATCTTCAAACACAAGGACTATCATGTTGGCTGACCTGCTGTGAGTTCTTCTGCTTGCTATCGACTTTGCTTTCTGCCCGTTGTAAGTGCCGCTCATCAGCGTTTGTTACTGTTATTGTGGGTGTCGTTATACAGAGGCCAGGAAATGAGGATCATTCTCTGGGGTGACCGTGCTGTTGAATTTGACGGAGAAGCAGTCTGTGCGATGGGTGCTAAAGAACCAGTTATAGCTATATTCGTGGGCTTGCTCCCTAAAGTGGCTAAAGGTAATTGCTAGGATCCTTTCTTCTTTATGGCCTTCGATAACTATTTCTGTTGCTCAACTGCTATGTGTTTTCTTGGCTGCTTAGCTGTTTGGTTATTCTCTATTTGCTGCCTCTGTTCAAATCTGTCTTATCGCTATGCCCATGCCTAATTGATTAGATATTGGTTGTTTCTCATTCTATATGTTGCTGTAGGTGTTAAAGGCCTCAGTGGGAGTGCTCCCTGCCGCTGGTACATCGATGAAGATATCCCTGACATTAACTCCTTCCGTGCAAGGTTTATATTACATAGCCTGACGATTTTGTCTTTGTTTTATGTTGATTTTATCCAGCTTTCTGATGTCGTTTGGTATTTTATTTCTGCAGTCTTGGAGAGCAGTTCATTCCCCTGGCTTCCTATGTTCCTACAGGGCCAGGTGCTCTCGTGTCTAGGGCTCAGGAGAAGCCGACTGATAAGACCGTCAAAGAACTCACCGACCTTGATCCTTTTGTTGACATGGTAAGCGCTTGCTGTTTTTCTGGTTCAGCACATGGTCTTTTGTAGTACAGCGTATCATTCATCTGGGCTGTTTCTTTTCTCTAGGACAAGCGCTTTCTCTGTACTGTGACTATTGACAGGCTCGGTCCTGATCAGCGTTGGTGGTTCCCTTCATGCACCACCTGCCGCAAGTCATCTAAACATACTGGCTATCAGTATAGATGCTCAGACGATACCTGCTCCTCTGTTGATGCCGACCCAACGTTAGAACCTTCAACATTTATTCCTTTGATTTATTGCTTGCTGCTGCTTCTGAGGTGATAACTTAATTTCCTCTTAATTTTCAGGTACTGTGTTTCTGTCTTCGCGTCTGATGGCACGTCGGAAGCTGAATTTGTGATGTTTGACAAGGTCGCGGCTGGTGCTATCGGGAAACCATTGATTAGTATACTTCGTCAGAGGTATCCTGGTTGTGCTACTGTCGATGAAATGGCCAACCTTGCGAGGCATGATGTCAATATTCCGCCTCAGATAACTCATCTCGTTGGCCAGAAATACAAGCTCATGGTCTCCATATCCAAAAAATGGAAGGTTAAAAATGCAGAGGAGTTGTCTTTCCAGGTCAATAGAATTGAAGAAACCTACAAACCTGAGTTGCCTGCCTTTGTTACTGCTCTTGCTTCTGGGTCTGGCAAGGATACATCAATCACTCGTATTTCTGGTGAAAAGCTTCCTGTCTTACCACCGGTGCTATTGCCTGGATTAAACATGTCTCCTGCTGCGAGTCGTGCAGTTGGTTCTCCTGCCTCTCAGGTATAGCTCATACAATACATTCTTTGCCTGTTGGGTTGATTGACACGTTTTATGCCCTTTTTCTAAATGATCATTTATTTGTCCTCAGATACACACACCTCCTTCTACTGGCAAGATCACCCCCTCAACTCCATCTCCATGGTACTGAATTCTGAAGTGTTGTGGAATTGTATAGTTCTTTTCCATTTGTTTTCTTCATTCTCTTGCCATCCTATCATTTATTGCAGCAGCGCTGTTGCCCCGAGGCGTGGCGCAAAGCGCTCTTTGTTTGGTAAATCTTCCAAAAGAAACAATGACGCTGTTCTAGAGGATGGTACTTCATCTGCCCAGGTGCTGGGTGTTTGTTTTCCTATATACTGATTATCTCTGTAAACCCTCGCTGCTCTTCCTCTGACTTGTTTTCGCTTGGTAAATCATTTAGAGTGCTGTGGAAGCTATGGTTGTTGATCCTTCCTCGACCGTTGGAGAGAAAGGTGCTGATGTGGTGACCCCTGAGCCCATAAAGACTGTGGTGGATGATCCTTCCAAAACCGTTGAAGAGAAAGATGCTCATGACCTGCCCCTTAAGACCAAGAAGTAAGTTTTAAGTGGTTATGATTACTGCGATGTTTCTGATATATTAGTTCAGCTCCAGGGATCATATTTTCCCTTTTCATGCTGTGCACATGCCAGCCCCTACCTATTTCATCTGTTGGAGATATATTTAGTGGACTGTTTCCTCGTGCAGCAAGCCGCCGTCAGGTGGCAAGGGGTCTGGAGCAGTGAAGAAACAGAAGTAGTTCTTTGCCTGCCGTGCTTGCACGTCGTTTGTAAATAAGGTGACTGATGACTGCACTATGTATGTTCTTTCTACTCTTCAGTAGAAATCTGTTTGCCTAATTTTTTCTTATTTTCTGTGGTGACCAGGTTATATTCCGTACAACCCTTGCTTCCTGTATGGTTCTTGTTATGAGATTAGCTCACAAGAAACAGGTAAAGGGTTTTTAGATGGTTCTCTGCTGCTCAGAGCCTCGACGTCCGCTGGTCCCCAGCGTGTCTTCCCCGTACATCGTCGAGCCTTGAAGACAGCCTTATCGCCTTATCGAGCGACTTTTGCATCTGCATGACCTGTCTACCGCTATCGGCGGGATGTAATGGCCTTGCTGTTTGCCTCCACACTGCTGTTAGATGTATCTTTAATGCTGCGGCATAGACCTCATGTGATTGCTGCTTAAGTGCACATGTGGAGGGTATTTTGTGTAAGCGTGTGCTTGTGCTGAAGCATGCTTTTGTAATTATAAACTAATGACAGTAGGAAAAAGAACCTGCTAGATGGAAACCAATGCCGGTAGGGAAAAAGACCTACTAAACTGGTCTCAGCACACTCCAGTGCTTCAGCTGTAAGCTGCATTTTATCTCTGTTTATATGGTATGGACTACTAGGCTCCCTTACATCTATCTATTTCTGCGTATGTATCTGTGTTTGTCATTGGTGCTTTTGCTAGACATTAGTTCGTGCGGTTCTATGTTTCAATCAGATGTAAGTGGAGGCTAATTAGGTTTCAATATAGCTTTTATGCTCCTCCCACTTCAAGCTGCCTGGAGTTCATGTGTTTGATGCTTGAATGAACGCGTGGAGCATATTTTGTATAAGCGTCTAGAGGAACGCTTTTGTTAACTGATTTAGCATTTATGTTGCTAAGACCACTTCAGGCTACAGTTATGAAAAGCAGGGTGTCTTTATTCAGCAGGCTATCAGGACGTCTGAAGCTCGAAAGGGCACCGACCCAAGCGGGTGCATTGCATCTGAACTCTGAACCTTGAAGGGGAACTCGCCCAAGCGCCACTGGACCAGGTCGAGGTAAGGTTTATTTTCCTCCTTACAGTACCTCTAAATCCCCTCCTGCTAAGGATTAAGAAGAATCTTTTACAGAAGAAGTAGGCTATTATAGTCGGTAAAAAATGTGTATTGTGGCCCTTTTTTTTGCAGAAATTTGGAGCTACCAGCCAACTTCGCCTGAATGCAGAAATTTGGAGCTAGCAACCAGCTACTTTCTTGCTTCCAGCTACTTGATATAATTTCCACATAGATGCCAAAATGCAGATTGCAAGCTGAGCCCACTTCCTTATGAAATGATCAGGTACAGTGCCTGAAATTCCACTTGAATTTCCTTTAGATAGTCTCATTTTGTTCTTTCTTTTATTTTATTTTACTTTGGACTCTGCTCTTGCTAATCATATCCATTAGTCTTCTTTTGGAGGTAGAGTATTTTGCAGTTCACTAGCTTTTCCTTGTTTGCTTGTCTGGTGGTCATTTTAGAGTGCATGTATATATGTTATTCATTGAAAAATAATTAGTGTCCTGTTGTGCGTCATGTCTTGAGTTTCCAGCCACTTCCAAAATTTCAGGGTGACAATATTCATACCTCATTTTATGTCCAGGAGTAATGCAGCAGTAGGCGACGACACTATATCTCGAAATTCCATTCGCTGAGTCATGAGGAGGCAGAGAGGGCATGCGGTCATCGCTGCTACTTGTGGTATTATGCCCATCTCCTCCAACTTCTGTTTTCGAACAATATCATCTCCTATTTGTTTACACTCCATTTTTTAGATTGACCAACTTTAGATGATTCTTGGGTGCCTTATGTTCGAGGCTTCATTTTTAGTTTATTTAGTGTCAAACTCGGTTGGAGAATTTTCTCAGTGAGCTCCTGCAGTGCCAAATTGCAAAAATAAGTCTTAAGATCAGTGATCATTGAATGTGTGATGAATGATCTACTGCAGTGTCAAATTGAAAATTAATAATCCAGGTTATAATATGATATTACAGTACATACTTCGACAGTTCGACTTGAGCATGGCCTGAATTCATATGTTGCTCAGATAGTTTAAAGAACTCTGTATGTAAGACCAAAAGATAGTCAGTGTGTGATTTATGAGATGCTGGCCATTCCATCCTTGTCTGTGCTTGGTAAGCACTTTAACACGTTAACCTGAGTTAGCATATCATAAGCCAAGTTCATGTGTTATTTATCCTACTGATTATTTTAAGACTTGGTTTCTCCCACATCTGGTACTTTGTTGTTACTTACCTGTGGTAGTTAAAGAAATTTCTGCAATCACTACATCCCTTGTCTCTCTTCTTTGCTATACATACAACTTCATATACATGGGCCTCATGGGGCTATTTACAGAAAGTAGATGATATTAAAACTCAATATTATTTTTGTATGTTTCTTCTAATATGTTGAGTGTATGAATGGTTTTTCCCTTTTGTATGGTTTGTAGGTGAACCTGGGAAATGCCCTGTTGGTAGTGCGGCAGCTACTTATGAGGAGTGCCCTCAAGATTTCATTGAGCGTTTGATTTTATCTATTCGATCTCTTCACAATTTTGAGCAGTCTCAACATTATCATTCAGGTATATATAAGCTGCAACATTGCTCTTCTTTTCAAGCAAAACTTTATGATCAGGAATACAAAGTAGCCAGGTTTATCTAATAAGGAGACACGGTGTCCAAGATTACTAGCTCACTGTACGTATATATATATATATATATATATATATATATATATATATATATATATATATATATATATATATATGTATATACTCTGCAGATTTTAGTTCGCTTTTGGGCAAGTGGTGATCAGAGCTTGTTCCTCTCTTCATTTCTTACGACTCAAGTAGATTCATTGTTACATGTCTTGTCTATACCTACAACAGAAATATAAGGCATATCGATTTTTTTACGAACTGTCTGGAGTTTTATTCCCTGTATGTTCAGAAATCAGATGAAAGGGCAGTAAGTTCCGTTGGACAATTGAGTGTTATTCTTAATGTCCTCTCTAATGCATGATCATATAAGTTGCTTTTCTCTGGCTATCGTAGATCTGATCGTATGGTGTCCTATATTCTTCCTGCTTATGATTAATTACAACTGAAAACATTTGTTCCAGCTGAAAGTCGGTGGTTTTGTACCCTAGCATTGCTATAAGAAAATTTATATCCTAAGTTGCCATCAATCACCACTGCTATTTTGATTTACTTTCCAACTTGCTGAAATGAGTTATTTTTTATCTTGAACAAAAAGTGTGACTTACAGTGGTCTCAAAGAAAAAAGAGAAGTAGAAGCATAGAACTGCGAAGTAGCAAACTGCTCTCAAAGAATTTCTGACTCGGTGTTTTGATTCTGTAGGATTGCTTTTTAGATAATATAGGAGACTGGGAGGTTCCATTCATTGGTCTTTGAGTGGCATTTCCTTGGGAGTGAACTGCAGTAAATTTCACAGGTTGATTCAGACCATACTGATAGTTAGTTCCTTTCTTCATTAATTTTGTATTGAAAATTAATTCTACCTCTATTTAGAAATTGTAAACACGTCTGGAACTAAATATGTTTAGAAATCTACTGGTATTTCATCTGCATCAGCATTGTATCCTTCGAAATCATTCAACAAGTATATTAGATGCATGTTTGCTGAACGGCTGAAATATGTTTGATTAGAGAAAGCAAAGCTGCATGAGTTACCGTTTACTGGTATTGCATATCTTCTATATGTTACAAACTATACTTCATAAGCCCGTATGTGCTGAAGGTTTCTTTTTTGAACAGTGCAGAGCAGTAAAATGATCATAAGCTTGATTAATGGCATTCAATCTAAGTGCACACATGTGCGCTGGTGGTGTAGGGCGAGCAGTTGGAGGCCATACACTAGCCGGGTTCCAAAGGGTGCCTTGCCGCGATGGCTCTTATGGATGGCCTCGAGTATGATAGCCGTGACAACAATATACGTAAAATATATATATAACTTAAGAATATACTACAGTCTTGCTTTCCTCACATGCGCCAGTGGCCTAACAGATAATCATATAATCAATAAATTACTACAGACATATATACGATAAATAAAAAAAACACGTGCCACTAACAGACATATTTGGAATTAGCACACTACTTTGTGACGCTATAGCTACACTATAAATATGTGTAAGATGGAGCATGGAAGTTAGATCTTCACGGTTGATTTAATTGTTCCAACTTATCGGAATATGAAAATGGTATTGCATTACTAATAATTTTAAATCAATATATTTGATTTCCACATCAATTCAATGTTTTAACGGATGCAGATTTTGCAGTGAGAAAGAGGTATCCACTAAAAAACTATTGGCTCAAGATATATAAACTTAAGGCTACATTACGGTGTCACCTTCGATACCTGCACCAGGGCCACAACCGGTCATCTAAACAATTGACCTAAATATATTAAACTTAAGGCGACCCTACAGTATTCAATGTAAATATGTTCAGTTCTAAAATTCAAGCAATGTTCTTATTCTATAAATACACGGCAGCACGGGAACACGAAATCGGAAACACGGGGACACGGCGTCGGAAACAGGACAACACGGGAACACGGCATCGGAAACACGGGGACACGGCGTCGGAAACACGAAAACACGGGAACACGGCATCGGAAACACGGGCACACGGCCTCGGAAACACAGGAACACAGGAACACAGGAATACGGCATCGGAAACACGGGAACACGGCATCGGAAACACGGGAACACGGAAACACGGGAGCACGGGAACACGACATCGGAGACACGGGAACATGGGAACACGGGAACACGGGAACACGCATCGGAAACACGGGAACACGACATCGGAGACACGGGAACATGGGAACACGGGAACACGGGAGCACGGGAACACGCATCGGAAACACGAGAACACGACATCGGAAACACGGGAACACGACATCGGAAACACGGAAACACGGGAACA
Organism: Poa pratensis; assembly: GCA_947311845.1. Classification (NCBI taxonomy): domain Eukaryota; kingdom Viridiplantae; phylum Streptophyta; class Magnoliopsida; order Poales; family Poaceae; genus Poa; species Poa pratensis. Next base: position 17,203,848 of record CAMZMU010000027.1, on the reverse strand, counting down.
CAACATCGGAAACACTGGAACACGACATCGGAAACACGGGAACACGGGAGCACGGGAACACGAAATCGGAAACACGGGGACACGGCATCGGAAACACGAAAACACGGGAACAAGGCATCGGAAATACGGCATCGGAAACATGGGAACACGGCATCGGAAACACGGGCACACGGGAACACGGGAACACGGAGCACGGGAACACGGCATCGGAAACACGGGAACACAGGAGCACGGGAACACGCATCGGAAACACAGGAACACGACATCGGAAACACGGGAACACGGCATCAGAAACACGGGGACGCACGGGAACACGAAATCGGAAACACGGGGCACGGCATCGGAAACACGAAAACACGGGAACAAGGCATCGGAAATACGGCATCGGAAACATTGGAACACGGCATCGGAAACACGGGCACACGGGAACACGGGAGCACGGGAACACGGCATCGGAAACACGGGAACATGGGAACACAGGAACACGGGCACGGCATCGGAAACACGAAAACACGGCATCGGAAACACGGGCACACGGCATCGGAAACACGGGAACACAGGAACACGGGAATACGGCATCGGAAATACGGGAACACGGCATCGGAAACACGGGAACACGGGAACACGGGAACACAGGAGCACGGGAACACCCCATCGGAAACACGGGAACATGGGAACACGGGAACACGGGAGCATGGGAATACGCATCGGAAACACGGGAACACGACATCGGAAACACGGGAACACGACATCGGAAACACGGGAACATGGGAACACGGGAACACGGGAGCACGGGAACACGCATCGGAAACACGGGAACACGACATCGGAAACACGGGAACACGACATCGGAAACACGGAAACACGGGAACACAACATCGGAAACACGGGAACACGACATCGGAAACACGGGAACACGGGAGCACGGGAACATGAAATCGGAAACACGGGACACAGCATCGGAAACACGAAAACACGGGAACAAGGCATCGGAAATACGGCATCGGAAACATGGGAACACGGCATCGGAAACACGGGCACACGGGAACACGGGAACACGGGAGCACGGGAACACGGCATCGGAAACACGGGAACATGGGAACCCGGGAACACGGGAGCACGGGCACACGCATCGGAAACACGGGAACACGGCATCGGAAACACGGGAACACGGCATCGGGAACACGGGAACACGGGAACACGGGAGCACGGGAACACGCATCGGAAACACGGGAACACGACATCGGAAACACGGGAACATGACATCGGGAACACGGAAACACGGGAACACGACATCGGAAACACGGGAACACGACATCGGAAACACGGGAGCACAGGAACACGAAATCGAAAACACGGGGACACGGCATCGGAAACACGAAAACACGGGAACAAGGCATCGGAAATACAGCATCGGAAACACGGGAACAAGGCATCGGAAACACGGGAACACGGGAACACATCATCGGAAACACGGGAACACGGCATCGGCGGCATCGGAAACATGGGAACACGGGAACACGACATCGGAAACACGGGTTCACAGCATCGGAAACACGACATCGGAAACACGTCAACACGGGAACACGGCATCGGAAACATGGGAACACGACATCGGAAACACGGGAATACGGGAGCACGGGAACACGAAATTGGAAACACGACATCGGAAACACGGGGACACAACATCGGAAACACGGAAACACGGGGACACTACATCGGAAACACGGGAACATGGGGACACGGCATCGGAAACACGGAAACACGGGGACACGGCATCGGAAACACGCAAACACGGGGACACGGCATCGGAAACACGGAAACACAGGATCTCGGCATCGGAAACACGGGGACACGGCATCGGAAACAGGGGAACACGGGAACACGGCATCGGAAACACGGGAACACGACATCGGAAACACGGGAACACGACATCGGAAACACGAAAACACGGGAACACGGCGGAAACACGGGAGCACGGAAACACGGCATCGGAAACACGGGAACACGGGAACACGACATCGGAAACACGGGAACATGGGAACACGGGAACACGGGAGCATGGGAACACACATCGGAAACACAGGAACACGACATCGGAAACAAGGGAACACGGCATCGGAAACACGGGAGCACAGAAACACGACATTACGATAAAAAAAAGTAGGTAATTGGGACAAAATAAATAACTATAATCTTAAAGGTACGCATTTCCTCTCAAACATCCCAATTCAAGGATCAACTTTCTCACGGGAAGACGATATCGGAAACACGGGAACACGGCATCAGAAACACGGTAACACGGGAACACGGCATCGGAAACATGGGAACACGGGAACACGGAGGCGGAAACACGGGGACACGGCATCGGAAACACGGTAACACGGGAACACGGCATCGGAAACACGGGCACACGGCATCGGAAACACGGGAACACAGGAACACGGGAATACGGCATCGGAAACACGAGAACACGGCATCGGAAACACGGGAACACGGGAACACCCATTGGAAACACGGGAACATGGGAACACGGGAGCACGGGAACACGCATCGGAAACACGGGAACACGACATCGGAAACACGGGAACACAACATCGGGAACACGGAAACACGGGAACACGACATCGGAAACACGGGAACACGACATCGGAAACACGGGAGCACGGGAACACGAAATCGGAAACACGGGGACACGGCATCGGAAACACGAAAACACGGGAACAAGGCATCGGAAATACAACATCGGAAACACAGGAACAAGGCATCGGAAACACGGGAACACGGGAGCACGGGAACACGGCATCGGAAACATGGGAACACGGGAACACATCATCGGAAACACGGGAACCCGGCATCGGCGGCATCGGAAACATGGGAACACGGGAACACGGCATCGGAAACACGGGAACACAGCATCGGAAACACGGGAACACGACATCGGAAACACGTCAACACGGGAACACGGCATCGGAAACACGGGAACACGACATCGGAAACACGGGAATACGGGAGCACGGGAACACGAAATCGGAAACACGACATCGGAAACACGGGGACACAACATCGGAAAAACGGGAACACGGGGACACGGCATCGGAAACACGGAAACACGGGGACACGGCATCGGAAACACGCAAACACGGGGACACGGCTTCGGAAACACGGGAACACGGCATCGGAAACAGGGGAACACGGGAACACGGCATCGGAAACACGGGAACACGGCATCGGAAACACGAAAACACGGGAACACAGCGGAAACACGGGGACACGGCATCGGAAACACGGGAGCACGGAACCACGGCATCGGAAACACGGGAACACGGCATCGGAAACACGGGAACACGGGAACACGACATCAGAAACACGGGAACATGGGAACACGGGAACACGGGAGCACGGGAACACACATCGGAAACACGGGAACACGACATCGGAAACAAGGGAACACGTCATCGGAAACACGGGAGCACAGAAACACGACATTACGATAAAAAAAAGTAGGTAATTGGGACAAAATAAATAACTATAATCTTAAAGGTACGCATTTCCTCTCAAACATCCCAATTCAAGGATCAACTTTCTCACGGGAAGATGACATCGGAAACACGGGAACACGGCATCAGAAACACGGTAACACGGGAACACGGCATCGGAAACATGGGAACACGGGAACACAGCGTCGGAAACACGGGAACACGGCATCGGAAACACGGTAACACGGGAACACGGCATTGGAAACATGGAAACACGGGAACACGTCATCGGAAACACGGGAACACGGCATCGGAAACATGGGAACACAACATCAGAAACACTGAAACACGGGAACACGCCATCGGAAACACGGGAACACGACATCGGAAACACGGGAACACGGGAACACGAAATCGGAAACACGGGGACACGGCATCGGAAACACGGGAACACGGACATCGGAAACACGGGAACACGGCATCGGAAACACGGGAACAAAGGGTATTTCTATGGTAATACCGCTCTTGAAATTGGTAGAGATAATACTGAACACGCTTGGTACTCATGTTTCTCTAGCATATCGTGACGCTTCCAACCGGTGGTCCTATCCAATACAGATCATTTATTCCTTTGTGGCTGCATTTTCTCTAGATTGCTAACTTCAGTAATTAATCATGGTCTTTCAGATGGAGGTAATCGAGATTCCAGCCACCCTCCTGTTTGAGGAAATGTTGAAGAAGTTAGGTCTCCCCAGCCCAACATACAAGGCTCGCATTAATAAAGAAGCAAAAATAGTGTCCTCAGTCACGTTTTATCCAGCAACACGATGCCTTCAGCTTTCCTATGGAGCCATCTCCCTTGGTAGCCAACCAATGGACAATCTAGATGCAACAAACAATGATGCAACCAAGGAAGCTATCAAGTACATGAAAAAGATTGAACACAAAATCCTTAAAGATTATAGCTATGAGAAGCTCAATGAAAAGAAACAGGTTGAGGATTGCCACATATGTTCATTCATTCATTTGCCTCTTTAAATGAAAAGTAAGTTAAATCCTGATAACACAATTAGCCAAGAACCATTTTAATATGACCCGGAAAGGTAAACACGAATGAAAATCCTCAACCTGTTTATTCCTGCTTTGACTTGTTTCTCTCGCCAAATTGTTCAGCCTTAGGTGCAAACTGTGGCAGACGATAGTACGAAGGCCCTTGAAGATAAGGATGACGCCTTCTTGCATCTGAACCCTAAAAGGTCCTACTCCTACTCATGTACTTATTATCACGCTTATGTTAGTTCAGCCTCGCAACACATGTTTTCTCTTAGCCTGATGTTTTTAGTTTCGGTTCAAAGGAATTGTTTTTGCCTTTCGCCACTTAAACATCACCTTTGTACAGGCTAAGAGGAAGTACAGGCTAAGACAAGTTCATATCCAATTCAATTTTCATTAAGACTAAGAGGAAGTACATATTTTTACCATCTGGCCTTTTCCATCGGCAATGTTTGAATTCACAATATTGCATATATAGAATGGTGGCTTTAATTGATCTTGAGCACATAATTTTTTCTCACATGATCTTTGATATAACATGTAATTTGACTATTAATATTAAATATTTGCATACAATCTACACACACCTTCAATTAATTATACACTTTCGTGAACAACTGTGAAATTATGTACCACACTTAATTTATGTTTCTATAATGACGTCCACTGGAATTTACCGCTTTGAAAACAATTGACCTAAATATATTTAACTTAAGGCGACCCTACAGTTTTGATTTCGGCACATGCGCCAGTGGCGCAACGGGTCATCTAGTTAAACCTATAAACTGCCGGCACTTCTGGGGCGTGTCCTCGGCCTGGCACTGTGCAATCCGGGGCAGAATATATCGGCCGTCCGTTCCACCGTCCGATCGCTCCTGGCCGTCGGACCGTCGTCGCTTTCTGTTTTGCACTCGCTGCCACACCCGGCAGGTTGATGACGTGTGGGGTCTCCAGCGTCCCGGGCCCACGCGCAGCACGTCGCCCTCTCTTTTCACCGCGCGAGACATCCCGCAACCCCGCAGTGAAACTTGACGAGCGGTCGCGAGAGACAAAACCAGCGCCCGCGGGGAAACCCTAGAACCAATCCTCTCTTGCTCTCTCCTCGACCAATCCCCTCCCTCATCTCCTCCTTGGCCTCGCCGCCGCCACGCTTCCGCGCCGGCCCTCCTCTTCCAGTCGGCCTCTCAGAGCGGGGACGCGGGCAAGGAGAAGCAGGGCCAGAGCCCTGGCCGGAGATCTCCACAGCGGCTTCTCCCGCTGGCAGCAGGCCGGCCTCTTCGATTCGGCGGCAGCGCGTCTGAAAAAACCGGTCGAGGGCGGCGAGGAGGACCAAGCCCCAGACTGTGGCGGCCGCGGCGGCCTGGCCTGCGGGGCCGAGGGCGGCGAGAAGCAAGCAGGAGGCGGGTGGAGCACGGGGATGAGGGGTGGAGGCAGTCTCTCCTCTCAGCGCTCGCCGCCGGGGCAGCGAAGGTGGGCCGCGGGAAGGCACGACGGATCCATGCGCCGGAGACGGCGACGTGGGTGGCGGCAGTACCCTGCAGCGGCGGCGGTGCTCTAGATCCACTGCCGCCGCCGCTCCCCCGCCTCGCCGCCCCGGCTAGCCTCCGGCTGTGCGCCGTCCAAGATCCGCCACCCCGCCTTGGAGGGCTTCTACGGCCGTCTTTGGAGCTTCTGCACGCCGGAGATGCGACCCAGGGAGGGGATGCAGGCTGGAGGAGCGCCGGTGGCCGGCAGATCCGTCGCCCTCCTCCATCAGGCAGCAGCTCGATTCTAGGCGCCGTCTCCTCCGACCTGCCCGCAACCGGTGAGATCCAACCCAATCTTGGTTGCTTCGTAGGACCGCATCCATCTTTATCACTTCCCGCTGGCTGTTCCTTGACCCTGGAATTTCTTCGAGTTCGGAATGGGTGAAATACACTATCTTCTTTTTTGTGTCGGTTCCCTGGTGCGTGGTCAATCTGCTGGATGACTAGGGTCCCTGATGGATTGATTATAAGTAGTATTAGGTGAAAGAGAAAGGGAGAAATCAGTGTTAATCTAAGCGCAAGTGGTCTCATGTAGTCGGTATAATCTTAGATTGGTCTACGCTGCTGCCATGTTCTACACCGTTAATAGCATCGGTGTTCATGTTCTTAGCTCGATCTGTACCACATCAAGTCAAGGAGCATGCATGGGTGGTCTTTTTCTTTCATATTAAATAATAGTAATTATCAAAAGTTTAATTCACGGTGCATCTCCATTTGCTCATTTAGCTGGTAATACCCTCACGTTAGTTCTCTTTTGTTCCTGGAACAGGTTGCAAAGATATGTAGTAGGATTCTGAACCGTCGACCCACAGCCCCACTGTGAAACCATGGTCAGGATTTCCGCTTTACATCAGAGTAGGAGGAGAAGGCTCCATTTTTGCCGTTCCATGGCGACGCCACAGCTGCAGGGAGTGGTGGTGATACGGCATGGCGACCGGCTGGGACTATGCAGATCCGATGTAGCCGGCCAACAAGTCGCAGCTCTGGAAACCTCGCTTGCGTCCTACACCGTCAACAAGCACGGGGGTGCCTTGGATGTAACCTCTGACCCGACCCAGGTTGCTGCTACGGCTGCTACATGTATTCATCGACCATTGGAAGGTATAAATCCTTCATTTCAAGTGCTTTTTCATGTGTTGTGAGTGTTGTCTTGGCGTAACACCTAATGGATCATATCCTCATGGAGTAGTACTAAAGCAGCCACAAACATTGATTCACAATGTTTTTGTTTTGAGTAGTTGATGCAACCTGGCCATCCTCTTATTGATACAACAGATGATTTCACTGTGTACTAGCTGGATTTTGCTCCTGTTGTGTTATGCTTTGTCTAAAACATTGTCCATGTTCAGTGATATTTGGCATCCATGGATGCGGCAGCAACGAGGCAACATGTCGTCAAGGTGACGAGCTGGACCTTGCAGAGCCGATTTAGCCGGTCAACAAGCTGCTGTTCTTGGATTCTCACTGACACCGGTGCCCCGCACCGCCGACAAGCGCGTTCGGGAGCCTTGGATAGCGCCACTGCGCTGACCCAAGGTTGCTGCTACAGCTGCTTCTTGTCTTCATCGACCAGCGGAGGTATGAACCCCTCATTGAAAATTTTTTTATGTGTTTCAAGTGTCGTTTCAGCCCAACATCTGATGGATCATATCCTGATAGAGTACAACAGTAGTAGGAGTACCAACTGATTTTTGTTTTGTTTGGGACAACACTATTTGATTTACCATCTTCCGTTGCTATTATGTTGCTATTCTGAACATGTTGTCCCAAATGGATCATATCCCAAGCAGACACAAACATTTATTCACCATGTTTTGCTTGGAGTAGAAGATGCAAGCTGGGTGTTGTCTTGTTGACTCACCATCTTTTAGTAGTAGTAATTTGAATTAGATTGAGCAGGTCTCATTTATATGTTCTATCTGACTAATGATTTCTATTTCCATTCTTCATCTCTTAGGTATTCTGGATCGTGCAAAGGAGCATGCCTCCCACTCTTCTTACAATTAAGGTGTGGTCTCTCTCCCAGCTCTCTGGAGTGTATGTTTCTCATGTGTTTCAAGTGTTGTTTTTGGCAAACCACCTAATGTGGAGCATGTCTCGATGGATTACTACAGCAGCCACAAACCCCCTATTTGGTCGAGTTAGATATGTTATACCTGTGAATGGCTTGTCATCTGTTGGTTGGTTGAATGCTACATCAGAGATAGGTTGCTGTCAATTTACAAAGAATAGGTTCAATGGCTTCAGTTATCAATTTATCATTGCGTTACCGTTGATTTCTCATTTAAGTCAATCAACTTTTGTCTTGTCTACGACTGAGCATACATATACACATGTCAAATTACTTGACCTTTATGTGCATCTATCACAAAAGGTGGGATTTTTTGCTTCTCTAAATTTTCTTCTAAAATGTTGCAGCATCACAAATCAATAAATTTTGTGTCAAATGTCAGGTAAAAATGTCTTTATGTGTCACCTATTTCATGCAAAGCAACCCCAGATTGACTTTGCACGGTAATGATAGATTGTTAACCCCTAATTATCTCAACTACATCATGTTAAACAAGTGGACCTCACCCTACTTTTTTCTGTCTAAGCATGATATAATTTGATCCATCCTTAGCCTCATTTTTATCTTCTCTCTGTTTGATTACCTGTCATGCTCTGTTTATCTCATTTCTTGTTTTTCTAGCTGCACTTCTCTGCTTGTGATATTGTTTCAAACAACACACTTAGAAGAATGGCATTAATCATATGCAGCTGTGCGTTTTGTTACAGATGGCCGCATTCATTTCAAGAGTACGCAGCCTAGCTAACAGCTCAAGATTACTGCTACAACAGCTGCTGCCTACTGCCATTGGGAGGTATAAATCCCTATGTCAAAGTCTTCTTTATGTGTTCCAACTGTGACACCCTACCCGGCGTGTCCATACAATTGTCTGTGTTCTGTCCAAAAGAGCAGGAGCAAACTTGATAGGTTTCAGCCTTTTTTTATGATTGCAGAGAGAGGACAAGGTTTAGTTGTCACTTATGCTGATCTCTGTAGTTTCTTGATTCTCATATCTCCTTATACATTGATTTCTGGAGGCATAAGAAATAGGGATAAAGGGGGTATCCAGGTTGTTAATGCCACTATTATTTTCCTTTTCTAGCCGTCTCCTAATCCAACAAAACAAATTAGTAGGCTTCCAACAAGATATTTCTCAATATTTGTTGAGCCTATTTATAGCAATGCCTCTAAATTTCCTTTTAGATATGCCACTCTAACCGTAGCTTCTTGACAGGATGGCAGCTCGAGGCCGTGCCACTGTTGGAGGTGTTCCACAGGCACGCTGCATCCAGCGAAGCTGAGAGATCGCAGACAAGAAAAGGTACAAACGTATATGATTTTGCTGTAGATTATCACAACACCTGAATGTGAGTGGTTCTTGTACCTAACCAGGTCATGATTAAATTGTGCATGCATGCATATATGTGTGGCTTACAGGAAAAACTCAGCTGGATGAGATAAGCAGCTATGTTCAATCGCTGCAGAGCCAAGTCGACCTAAGAAATATATAAATTTTGCATGAGCGCTCGATTTTTGTAATGGTGTTTGAAGCTTAAGCTGAATTTAAAACTGTTTTTATTCAGTTTCTGTCGATAAAGCTCTTCACTCTGAACCCAATGATGGTGTATGAGCTTGGGCTAGACTTTCCATGTCCTTCTCTTGATTTCGTTCTGTGCTGCAGTCTTCATGTTTTATACTGCACCATTTTAATATTTGTGATGTTTCAGAAATATGGGAGCTCAACTAGAAAAAGGAGAGTTTCAAGTAATGAAGGATTTCATCGATGGGTCATTCTCTTCGTTAAGGTAAGTAATTCATTTGATGGGTTATTCCTCTTCAGTTTCAAAATTTTGAGTCGTCTGCATTTGGTTACCAGTATTTCAGTGGTTATTCTAATGTACAAACATGGGATAAGATAAGTGTTCTTTAAATATTGGACTGTATATGCCTAAATCTGTAGATAAAAAAGTAAATTATGAGAAGGTGGAATTCTATGATAATGATAAATGGATACATGTGATTTTTTGAGTGCTTACACATGTGATTTCCATGGGTGATTACAGGTCATTAGAATAGTACTGCAGTATAGTCTACTGATTATTATGAGTTTTTCTTCTCTCCATGCTTTAATGCTACAGTTTTCAAGTTGATGACACTAATCCTCTATTTCTTCTGAAGGTTCCTGTTGCTATTTCAGTCCTTTCAGTTTGCATTGTTATTCTGGAGCAAAACGCTGATTGTCGCTCTGTTTGTTGCATTTCTATTTTTTTTTGATTGAGTTAGTGTGTAATCACTCCATTTGTTTCCATGCAAAACTATCTGACCGATCAACATGATCAGCATCAGTACTACCATGCTAGCAGCAGGCCTGGGTCATGAGCTTGAAGTGCTATCTCCTGGCAACTAGCATGAGGTCTGGTTAGAGAAACACAAGGAGATGAGCAGCCAGACATTGCCACTGTTATTGCCGTAATTTCCGCCTCGCCCTCTATTTTTTTTTTTTTAAAAGAGGACTGCCAGATCTGTCTTAACGGAGAAACAACATTTGTGTAGGAAAGTTAAATCCCACCTGATGGAGAAAGTTTCAGAAAAACCACCTCATCCCCGACTCCATGGTGAGCAGCAGCGGTGGCATTTGTTCCAGATCTAACTCACTATCTGTACACAAATAACATGTCATGTTTATTGAAGGCTATTTACTGAAATTAGGTAATCCTATAACTTAATGTTATTTTAGTATGGTTATTTTCATATGTTGAGTGTATGGATGGTTTTTCACTTTGTATGGTTTGTAGGTGAACCTGGGAAATGCTCTGTTGATAGTGCGGCAGCTATTTATGATGAGTGCCCTGAAAATTTCATTGAGGGTTTGATTTTATCTGTTCGATCTCTCCTCAATTTTGAGGAGTATCAAATTTATCATTCAGGTATATATAAGCTGTAACATTACTCTTCTCTTTTCAAGCAAAGCTTTATGATCAGGAATACAAAGTAGCCAGGTTTCTCTAATAAGAAGACACTGTGTCCAAGTTTGCTAGCTCACTGTACGTATATGTATATTGTATATACTCTGCAGCAAGTGGTGATCAGATCTTGTTCCTCTCTTCATTTCTTACGATTGAAGTAGCTTCATTGTTACCTGGCTGTCTATACTTACAACCGAAATATGAGGCATATCGATTTTTTATGAACTGTCTGCTGGAACTTTATTCCCTTGATGTTCAGAAATCAGATGAAAGGGCAGTAGTTTCCTTGGGAGAGCTGAGTGTTATTCTTAGTGTTCGCTCTAATGCATGCTCATATAAGGTGCTTTTCTCTGGCTATCGTAAAGCAGATCATATAGTGTCCTATATTCTTCTTTCTCATGATTAATTACAACTGAAACATTTGTTGCGGGTGAAACTCAGTGGTTCTGTACCCTAGCATTGCTATAAGAAATTTACATCCTGAGTTGCCATCAATCACCATGGCTATTTTGATTTAACTTCCAACTTGCTGAAATGAGTTATTTTTTTCTTGGAAGAAAAAGTGTGACTTATATTGCTCTCAAAGAAAAAGCAGAAATAGAAGCATAGAACTGTTAGGTAGCATACTGCTCTCAAAGAAGTTTTGACTCGGTGTTTTGATTCTGTAGGATTGCCTTTTAGATAATATAGGAGACTGGGAGGTTCCATTCATTGGTCTTTGAGTGGCATTTCCTAGAGAGTGAACTGCAGTAAATTTCACAAGTTGATTCAGAAGCCCCAATCTTTCCAAGGTGATTCTCCCCTCCCTGCCCCCGCCATAGAACAACTCTCCTATATATTTATTTATTTATTACAGATTTGCTGAACCGCTTAGTTTTAAACAACACTCGATACTATAATTGTTTAGTTCTCTAATGGTAACTCTCTTAAGAGAATTTCATGTGTATAATTTTAATTTAGTTTAACGAGCGTGTTTATATTTAATCTATCATCCCCTACGCTTAGACAGGAATGCTGCAAATAAACTACATTACAGAGATAATTTGAAGGACAATTCTCTAGGACCAGTGTAATTTTTTATGTACAATGATGAGACTTGATATATGCACTGGCAAAAGATCATTACATGTTAACATAGTGCACTGAACAATAACCGCAATAAGCGATAAAAAAATAGTCAGAATTTTACGATCAAACCACTATTTTTATTTGTACATTGCCTCTGTTTCTGCTCCCAGTAGTATGCATATAACAGTGCAGTTCCCGGATGACAATATACTTAGAATACACGAGGTAGCTTATATCACCTCTTGAGCGATTTGTTTGATAATTTTCGGTAGCGCACTGTCAGATTTTTGTCAACAAGAAATCAACCTTCTGTATTTCATAGAAAGTTTGCTTGATTTTGCAACTATTTTCTGTGTATGTACAATACTCTATATTTCATCGATGAATATATGGTGCTAATTTTTTTCTTCATTTCCATGAGAGACATATTGTAGCGAGTGAAGTAATTATTAAGATATGCCTGGGTATATTGATTTCAGTTGCTGTTGGTGTGCCAGTGTTAGTTCCGATACTGTTGTAATTGTTTTATTTCAAGAATCTTATAGGTATGCATTGATAAATTACTATGAATTATCAATGCAGTTTTTTGTGTGCCCAGCTGGATATCTGTACTGTCATACAACATATGTCGGCAAACTTATGGCACAAAATCCGAGCTGAATCGGTCACCTGCGCCAGTGGCCATATATTCCAAACAAAAACAACACCATATTTAAAATATATAAAACTTAAGGCTACATTACAGTTTTGATTTTGGCACCTGCGCATGTGCAGTTTATTAGCGCACTTAAGATATGTTGGGAAGTTCTATGGCTATGAACCTATGTAATTCCAGTGTTGTTTTATGGCGAGTGCCTAAACTTAGTATTTCTTCTGTTACTGTATGATGAGAATTATATGTTTGATCAAATGTTTTCTGTACCTACATTGAAAATAATGATTGTTATGAGGAATATGTTGTGTGAATATTCCCATTGAGTAATCCTATAAATATAAAATCCAGAGGTCACTTATAAGAACAAAAGCAGTTGCAAGAATAGATGCAGAGCACCAATCTCCAGAAGTGCTACATACATATGCCTTTAGAAGCAGAGGTTACTACATTTCAGTCATGTTCCTCTCCAACTCCATTTCAGTACGTACAACTAATGAACATGCCATAAATTGTTCACGGGAAAGTGTTGGTTAATACATAAATTACATATACATTCAAGTATTTAGAACTGTGTTCCTAGAACATAAGATACCTATTTAGATTAGGGAGTTCATCAAAATATCAACACAAGCCAGACAGACAATTTAGGTCATCTATTATCAAGCAATTTATGTTTTTGCACATTGACCAATTAAATTCCACTTTTACTTTATTGATGTTCATGCATACAGCATCATCCTTTTCAGATTACTATCCGTATAAGACGAGCGCAACGAACAATGACAATATGATTAATTTTCACCAATATACCATATATTTTCCATTACTCACATTTGTTCAAAAAATATTGATGGCAGCCGCATGACAGAGCCACAAGAATTTCAAACACAAACAACAACATATACAAAATACATAAAACTTAAGGCGACCCTACAGTCTTGCTTTCGGCACCTGCGCCAGTGGCACAACGGGTCATCTAGTGTTGTTAAACATTGTCGATCTTTTTCCAATATCCTTAGAGTGATTGATTCATATCACCGTTAGGCACAACTTCCACATTGGAAATTATCTGTTTTGAGCCCTAGAGATACCTCGTCCGTGAGTACTCACATTACACTGAAGTTTGTGTGATGGTGTGAGAAAATGATGAGATAAGTTCATCGTGTGATGAACTATGGAGCCAAGACTTTGCTTTGGGATGCTCATGGGCGAACAGCCAACATTGGCTATGCAGTTTCCAAACTACACAATTATTTTTTCCAAGCTGGTTAGAGTGAATAAAGTGAAGAGTAGTGGCTGAAAGTGTATCAGATTCATAAGAAATTGTGGGTAACAATATGAGCAATGGGACATTCTGGAAGGAATGGTTGCTGCTGTAAATACAGTAGATGGATGTCCCAAACGGAATAATAACTTGAACGATGATGCAACAACTTGTTGCACTTGGACAATATGAAATGCACAGGTATCAAAACAAGATGCTAAAATACATGGACACCCACCCATCTCTTCAGTTTACTGACGCCAGATTTCAAATGAAATGGAACACATCATCAAATCAACGAGCCAAAATTTTGCACCATGGTCTACTGTACAATATAGTAGTACTACAATTTAAGCGTGGTTCCCAAGCGATATTGTCCAAATCAGATCAGAATCTGAAGTCACTGTTACTTTTTCCTCGTCCACAATATTTGATGTGCTTACCAATCCACCATAACTCATGCTGGTGCTATCTGTAGACCAAATTCAGCAGAGACAATCAGATTTCTGTGGTCATACAAAAAAAAACAGGTTGCAAGTTAGATGCTCGTACCTAAATTCCACCGGAGCCCTGTGGTGGTGGTGCTACTTGATGGTGCACCCATGGGGATCAATCCGCAATGAGGACCCTCAATTGATGGGTCCACACGGATCTCGTGGTTGTGCGTCTTTGGGAGCAGAAAGATCGAGGAGTCGTCTGACAGGAGGATAATCCTGATGCTTGGGAAGCTATATAATACATTGATGTTCCCCATCTCATGATCGAACCTTCCTCCAAGTGCACCAAGAACAAGAATGCACAGCTGCAGTTAAACAGAACATCTATAAAGCTGGTGTTGCATCAATTGATGTGGAGTAAACACTGATAAAAGATGATCTTGATTAATTAATGTTCAGTACATTAGAATTGTCGGGGCCAGGTGGATTCTTGGTGATGAACGATATGCATTTGTGCAAGTCCGTAGTGTCCTGATCATGCGATTCATCAACTATTTTGGCACCCTGCAATTGGTCAAGAAGGGCGTCAGTCATTTTATCATTTTTGTTTTATATAAATCAGCAGTGATTCATGTCTCAGTCAGCAAAAGGACTTCGACAGGCAAGGCCCCATTAGCTAATCTTAAACCAGATAAAATCATCTTTGGCGCAGAATACAAATGTACAGAAAGAAGATACAGGCCTAGCGCTGACCTTTGTGTCACCTCTGTCAAAGGCAGTAAAGCAGAAACAAGAGACAGGCCAAATCAAATGCACATAAATTTGTTTACACTGATCCCACTGCAAAACATGTCCAGAAAAAAACTTGAGGTGCACAACCCGGGGGTATTGACTGACCATGCCAAATACAGCTAAACAAGGTATCGCTCCCTTCGTGGTTTTCTTGGACAATTTGGAAAAAATTGAAATTGTAGTTAATTCAGCACTTTGATTTCAAACAGGAAAATAGATTTCTTTCCAACATTGCTGCCATGAAAAGAGTCATGTAAACTAGTAGACATGAAGTTCTGAACTTCTGACATCCTATTATAGCTAACAGCATGCAACAGTCCAAAAGGGAATCACAAATATATTCATGTGGACCAAGATGGCCAGAAAATGATATCTTTCTACTTGTTTCTATGTGACCCATGAAATCTTTCACCATAACATGGTCGAAACTGTTCTGGACAGTTGTTGCATGCAATATGATTGTTGGTTCAGTTATAGAGTTTCAGCATCACATTTTCAGCAAGGTACATGCTAAAAGGAGGTTTAAAGTAGTTACCAAATTAGAATAGTACTCCTTCACTTCTGGCCTTACGGAGTCCATATCTCCTTTGATTGCATCGGGCTTGTACCTGCAGGAAGGTAAGGACAAAATAATGAAACCATCACATGCATATACCCACCAAATAAGACTGTCTTAAATCTACTCCCCAACTACCAATAAACAAGTTTTTAAATCTCTTCCCAACTATCTTGACATGGCGAACAGCTAAATATGTTCCTTTCATGGACACAAGTTGTTTTAAATGATCATAAATAATGCATAATGTTTCTGCTGATAGTTATGCATAACACTTTAGCACTGTGAAATGCATTAATCTGCCAATTATACTGGTGCCTTTCCTTCATAAACAACTCTCCATCATTACATAAATACATGGGTAACCCAAGCACAGTTAAAATTTATAGTACTTTCAGTTTTCATGAATTAAAAATGTGTACTGAAACACATGGTTAACCCAAGCACAGTTGAGTATTAGCTATTTAAAAATGACAGAGACTGCCTCAAATGCAAAGAGCGAACATTTCATTCGCTAAAGTACTGAATTCCCGTCTCATCTCAAAAACTCCGATTTTTTGCTTGAAAACATGAAATCAGAGCATACTGGGGTAACTTCGAGTTTTGCACTAAGCACGTATATTACCAACTACAATGTACATATCCTACCAACTACAATGTACTGCGAAAACAAACAGGGCAGATGAACCATGCCAAAAAAATAAAGGCTCCTCACTCAGATCTCATTGGCATGCCAACATTTACACTTACACACAACAGCAACACACACAACTAAAACAAGATTCACAGCTATCATGGACGCATTCCAACAAGCACGTGATGAGCACCGATCTTTCGAGAGTCAGAGTGAAACAGAAACATATGCGAGACGTAAGCAGACGACTGACTATGGGAGTAACAGGAGAAGCCGGATACTTTAATCACCTGACGCGGACGTCGTCGGGGTCCTCGCCCGGGAGCAGGTCCGGCATGCCGTCGAAGACCCGGTTGGCGCCACCGTCCGCGCACACCCGCAGCTGCGCTGCTCACACAACGAGACGACATATGAGCGCGCCGCGTCGCTATTCCGCACTAGGGAGAAGCAAGCCAGCAATAATGCGAGGGAATGGGGAAAGAGGGAGGGAGGAAGGGGCGCATTCGTTACCGCGGGCCCAGACGAGGGGCGCGAAGCGGGGGAGGCGCTGGTTGAGGACGACGACGGCGTAGGTGACCGCGTCGGCGGCGTCGGCGGGTGACGGGGAGGGGAGGAGGAAGGCGGAGGAGTGCGTCATCGTCGGTAGCGGCATGGCGGACTGGCGGTCGCCGGGGAGGTGGCGTGGCGTGGACGGCGGGGTCGGTGGGGATGGGAGCTGAACAGAGTAGAAGAGAGGAGATGCGAAAAGAGTTCGCGTGCTCGTGCTATTGGGCAGAAAGTCTTTGGCGAGAGGTCGTGTCGAGGGCGCGTAAGCATCTACAAATCTTTTCTTTTTGTTCGCTTCTCGAGCCGGAGTCGTTGACGACGAACCAGAGGTGGTAGATGTGGCGTGTACGTGCGTTGATCTGCGCCGTCAATCTCCGACTGGGTATTTATCGTCGCGACTCGCGATAGAGAAAGGGGTTCGAGGCCAATTTGGTCACGTCTCTCTCTTAATTGCATAAAACCACCCGTTTGAAGGCAAAATTTAACGAAATTCACAACTTTATGTCTTCGGGACAAAAATCCATCATATCTTCTACAGTTTTTTGCATACACTAAACGTCGATTTAGAGCATATTGATCCGATTTCAGACAATGAGGGCCCACACGTCAGGCTGATTTGGCCGCGCACATGGACAACTTGCTCACGTGGACATGGTTCCGCTTGTCAGATTAGTCTTCCCGAATTTCTCGTAAACACCACCTCATCCTTTCAGCGTGTCCAAACCAGAGTGACGCAACGCTGCCTCCAGGGCAATCTTAGAAGGAATCGACACAAGAAACAGAAAAACTCAATACTGCATATTGATCCTGCAAGTCAACGCTCTAAAAGCGAAGCCACTGCCCAGTTCTAAACCGGCCACGAACTCAGTCATAACTCATATCAGTGATGTGGAACCTCCCCACGGCCGCTTCCTTGCCCGGTGGTAGTGTGCTGCATCTTGGCTCGCCCTGCCTGTGCCTCCATGGCCAAGCTGCTGCTGGCGGCCAACATTGTCACCGTTGCGTGCGCCTTCGCGATTGGGTCCTTTGTGGTGCGAGGATTCACAACATGGGTCGACGGACCTAGACACGGTGATGCCTCCCACCGCTGATTGGGTGTCGCTGCTGGCTTGGGAAGACCATGTCGTTCGACCGCCAAGGTGGTGGTCCACCTAACCCCGTCCCCACGGAAGGCGGAGCGCCGCGGCCTCTGGAGCCCGTCGATGTGGTTTGCTTTGGGACTCGGAGCGAGGAGGAAGAACATAGACTGGGAATTCGTGATGGCTGATAGGTGGGAACCACGTCCACCTCAACAAAAATGTCCATGTCAGCCTGACGTGGGCCCTCGCCGTCAGAAATCACGTCAATTTGCTCTAAATCGATGTTTAGTGTTTTCTGGAACAAAATAAAAATAAAATCTGGTGGACTTTTGTTACCATAAATTAAAGTGGTCGATTTCGATTACTTTTTCCTTCAAAGTGGTGGTTTTATGTTATAAACTTTCTCACTTAAGATGCCTCCATATGTAAGTTGGGGAAACCTACAAAAATTGAAATAAGATGTTAAAGAGCATCTCGAATATATAGACTTTTTAGAATGTCAAACTAGTTACAGGAAGAGGGGATTTAGTCTACTTAAGTTGCCTCCATATATAGACTTTTGCCATCATTTACTCCAAAACCATCATTGCTCGGAACAAACTCTTTTGACGCCAAGATTTGGTTAAGGAAACTCTCTAAATAAGCTTGGGCCTTCTCATCTAGACCTGTTGTGTCTTGGAACATGATCCAATGCTCATTCTCCATCCTCTTGGTCATTTCTTCGGACGCCCCTTCCCTCTCCTCGATCTCGGCCAACAACTCCTCCGCCGCGCCCCTCCTATCTTCGGCATC
Source organism: Poa pratensis (assembly GCA_947311845.1). NCBI lineage: Eukaryota > Viridiplantae > Streptophyta > Magnoliopsida > Poales > Poaceae > Poa > Poa pratensis. Next base: position 17,184,951 of record CAMZMU010000027.1, on the reverse strand, counting down.
CTTCCTCTCCTCAAATTTCTTGCACTTCAATTCCCTCCTTTTAGAAGTGATGTCCTTTCTTGTCTCCATGTTGTCCAATGACTCTTTGTAGCCTCCCTTGTCTCCTCCCTTCGCCTTCTTATTCTTTGTTTTCTTCCACCCTTCGGGTCTATCTCTATTGATCAAGGAGTGGGGCTAGTTGATCTATCATCATCAGTGTCAACCACAAAACAGTCTCCAACGGAGCTAAAGGGAGGCTTCTTGTTTGGCAATTTCATTGGAGGAGCAGCTATTTTTTTCATTTTTCATCATTCTTGAGAATTTTCGTACAGTGGTGCAAAGTGAATGAATTGCTCCCTCCGCAGCTGGGCTACACCCGAGATTACAACGCTACACCCCCCTAATCTAGACCGCATGAAGAAGTGTCATAAGATCCAAGGCGCCGACGGCTACCCACGATTTGGCTTTCGCTTTGATCATGTCGAGTAGACGAACAATGTCTGTTTGCACGCCGTCGAACTGAAATTTTGATGCTTAAATCTCGTTATGTCACGGGAAAATAAATACACTCAGAACTATCCAAGTGAAGCCAATATATGGTTCGAAGTTAAATTTAAAGACCGGTCACATAGATGTGTTTATTTTTAACGGCATAATTGGCATAGTTTTCTCTTAAATTAGAAGGTACTTGGCACCACATCGTGTACTGGCGTTTTTTGCATTCGTTTGGACATGAAAAGTAAATTCTGAACCCGGATCGAGATGTTGCCAAAATTTTGACCACAGACCTGAAGGGGATCGTATGTAGAAAACAAAAAAAATCTAACAACAATAACCTTATATACTAGCCAGAATCTAATACTATGCAGATATACGTAACGGAGGAGATCGATGTACATACCCTTGTAGACCGAAACGCGGGATTATGCTCCCGCAAAAGCGTTGCTGATGAAGCCGACAGCCGACCTCAAGGTCATTAAGATGAAGAAGACGAAGTCCTCCAAGTGCCACAAGTGTAGCACCTCATAGCTCTACACACGTACGGTGCAGATGACGACCTCCGGGCTCCGATCCAGCCGAGCATCGGAAGCAGAAGACTTGGACCAAAGAAGACCAGCAGCACGCGGAGTGCTTATGGTGGAGAAAACCTCAACCCGTGCGTAGCTCCAATTGTGGAGCCACGTCTAAACGGATGAGAGAGAGAGAGAGAGAGAATTGGGGTGAATTTCCAAGGCATGGGGGCACCACTATATGAAGGAGGAGGAGGGGTGTCACCCTTGGTGGCTTAGCTATGTGGGACTAAACCCCACATGGTGCGCCGCACCAAGGGGTGCGTCGGCCCCTGGTGGGCCCCATTCAGCCCACCTAGGCCGGCCGGCCTCCCTCTCCCCTTTGGGGTGCGCCTCCCCTCCCTCATGGGCCTCTCTTCCGGGAGATGACCCATTTAGAGTTGGGCTGCCAATAAATTCGAAAATAAATAAGTCAAAAATATATTTAATCATTAATTCCCTTAATTAATATTAAATACATATTATCTAATTTATTTCGGCTCTGAAAACTATTTGTTGCCCTCGAACTTCATCGGATATGTCCCAGAACACTTCTGATGTTCTTCTCTCTATTTTCTCTTCTGCGTCCAATCTAAATAAACGTCGCCTACCTTTAAGTGTGCCACCCTACGGTTCGGGATCACTCCAGACATGATCGAGTCCCGTTCTCCGATCAATGACTATCAGGGAGACCTGGATGGCTATGATAGCCCCTGTGCGTCCACGAATATCTTTGTCGTTTGAACGTTAGACGTCAAGTCTCAAACCTTTTGCCTGGCGATACTTAGTTTGTCCGAGACTCGATCTCCGGCATCACGATACCGAGCGTGATCTTGTTACCTGACAATACTATCTTTACTCGTCTGTGTATTACATCATCGTGACCTAGTCACATGCTTACAAGCTCATTGATGTAATCTCACCGAGTGGGCCCAGAGTATCTATCCTGCTATATGGATTGGCAAATCCCGCTCTTGATCATATGCCTCAACATATTTCCTTCGGATACCTGAGAGGGACACCTTTATTGTCATCCTATATAAGGAGTGACGTTTGATGCAATCAAAGTATCTTCCAGAAACAATAATTAAATATGATCTCACGGTCGAAGGCGTGAGTACTACGTCCTATATAAATTGGGTGTGCGTCCATCACATCATTCACCTAATGATATGACTCCATTATCAATTGTCGTCCAAGTCCATGATCAGGAAACATTGATCATCTGTTGATCTCAATGGACTAGTAAAGAGGATACTAGGGACCTGGTTGTTTACATACCACACGTGCATTAATGTTTCCGGTTAATACAGTTATAGCATGGTATAAAACGTATTATGAACAATCAAGATATGACAAATAAAATATATTTATTAATTGCCTCTAGGGCATATCTCCTTCAGTCTCCCACTTGCACTAGAGTACAAATTAATCTAGTTTACAACTTGGTAAAAGCCTAACACCTATAGCAGCTTGGTGTTTATCATGCTTGTCTCGTGGAAGAGGCTTCGTCAGTGGATCTGCAACATTCAGATCCGTATGTATTTTGCAAATCTTCACATCGTCTTCCTTGACATACTGTCTTATCACACGGAAGCGTCGGAGAATGTGTTTGGCAGTTGAGTGAGACCTTGGTTCCTTCGCGTTAGCAATAGCGTCTGTGTTGTCGCAGTAGAGGTTTACAGGGTCTTGCGTGCATGGGAACACTCCGATATCGATGACGAACTTTCTTAGCCAGACAGCTTCATTCGCAGCTTCCGAATCGGCTATGTACTCCGATTCCATTGTAGATTGGGCTACTATGGGTTGCTTCCCACTTCTCCAGCTCACAGCGCCTCCGTTCACCTTAAACACATATCCTGTTTGAGATTTCGAGTCATCTGGATCTGTATAGAAACTTGCATCAACGTAACCTGTTACGCCAAGTTCCTCTTCACAACCTCCATAAACAAGAAACATTTCCTTGGTTTGCTTAAGATATTTCAGAATGTTCTTAACAGCTATCCAATGATCCTTGACAGGATTACTTTGGAATCGACTCGTCAAACTAAGAGCCAATGCTACATCAGGTTGAGTACTTAACATGGCATACATGATCGATCCTTTGACTGAAGCATAGGGATTATCAGCCACTGCGGCTCTCTCCTGAGCCGTCACTGGACACTGAGCCATGCTCAATGTTTTATTCTTGATAACCGGCACAGACCCTTTCTTTGCCTTATCCATACCGAATTTTTTCAGTATCTTATCAAGGTAAATACTCTGACTTAACGCTAATAGGCGCCTTGATCTATCACGATAGATTTTAATGCCTAATACGTAAGCAGCTTCTCCTAAGTACTTCATCGAAAATTTACTGTTTAAATAATTCTTCACGCTATTCAGAAGATCCACATTACCCCCAATCAGTAATATATCATCCACATATAGAACTAGGAGTGCAACTGAGCTCCCACTCATTTTCTTATAAATGCAGGTCTCTTCCACATTTTGGACAAATCCAAAACCTTTGATCACCTCATCAAAGCAAAGATTCCAGCTCCAAGATGCTAACTTCAGTCCATAAATGGAACGCTGAAGCTTACATACCTTGCCAGCATTCTCTAGATCGACAAAACCTTCAGGTTGTACCGTATATAACTCTTTCTCAATGTTGCCATTTAGGAACACAGTTTTGACATCACTAGACACTGAGCCATGCTCAATGTTTTATTCTTGATAACCGGCAGAGACCCTTTCTTTGCCTTATCCATACCAAATTTTTTCAGTATCTTATCAAGGTAAATACTCTGACTTAACGCTAATAGGCGCCTTGATCTATCACGATAGATTTTAATGCCTAATACGTAAGCAGCTTCTCCTAAGTACTTCATCGAAAATTTACTGTTTAAATAATTCTTCACGCTATTCAGAAGATCCACATTACCCCCAATCAGTAATATATCATCCACATATAGAACTAGGAATGCAACTGAGCTCCCACTCATTTTCTTATAAATGCAGGTCTCTTCCACATTTTGGACAAATCCAAAACCTTTGATCACCTCATCAAAGCGAAGATTCCAGCTCCAAGATGCTAACTTCAGTCCATAAATGGAACGCTGAAGCTTACATACCTTGCCAGCATTCTCTAGATCGACAAAACCTTCAGGTTGTACCGTATATAACTCTTTCTCAATGTTGCCATTTAGGAACGCAGTTTTGACATCCATCTGCCATATTTCATAATCGTAATATGCAACAACTGCTAGCAAAACCCGAATAGACTTTAGCATCGCTACAGGTGAAAACGTTTCATCGTAGTCAATTCCATGAACTTGTCGGAAACCTTTTGCGATAAGTCGAGCTTTATAGACGGTCACGTTACCGTCGGCGTCAGTCTTTTTCTTAAAGATCCATTTATTCTCGACGGCCTTGCGCCCTTCGGGAATCTCAATCAAAGTCCATACTTTGTTGTCATACATGGATCCTATTTTGAATTTCATGGCTTCAAGCCATTTCTCGGACTCGGGTCCTTCCATCACCTCTTTGAAGTTCATAGGTTCGTCCTGTTCAATTAACATGACGATGCAAAGAAGATTACCGTACCAGCAGGAGGGGTACGGGTCCTTCCAGACCTACGAGGTAGAATAGCATCCTCGACATTTGCTCCCACTCCATCTGTGGAGGACGGTTCCGGAACAGTTTCCGTTGCGCCACTCGGAATTTCGAGTTCAGGATCAACTATCTCGTCGAGGTCTATTTTCCTCCCACTTACTCCTTTGGCGAGAAACTCTTTCTCATGAAAGGCGCCGTTCTTTGTGACAAACGTTTTGCCCTTAGCTTGGTTGTAGAAGGTGTATCCTATGGTTTCCCGCGGACACCCTACAAAGATGACTTTCTCCTATTTCGGTTCGAGTTTGTCGGGCTGTAGTTTCTTAACATACGCCTCACAACCCAAACCTTCAGGAACGACTACTTGGGTTTCTTGCCATGCCATATCTCATACGGTGTCGTTGCTACGGATTTGGATAGAGCCCTATTTAAAATGAATGCGGCTGTTTCTAACGCATATCCCCAAAACGATACGGGCAAGTCGGTAAGAGACATCATAGATTGTACACTATCCAATAAAGTAGGATTATGTCGCTCGGACACACCGTTGCGTTGCGGTGTCCCAGCAGGCGTAAGCTGTGGCACAATTCCACAGGCCTTCAGATGTGTGCCAAACTCAAAACTCAAATACTCGCCACCACGATTGGATCGAAGGTGCTTAATTTTCTTGTTGAGTTGATTTTCAACCTCACTCTAAAATTCTTTGAACTTTTCAAAATTTTCAGACTTGTGTTTCATTAAGTAGATATACCCATATCTACTCAAATCATCAGTGAAGGTTACAAAGTAACGATAACCATTGCGTGTCGACATGTTCATTGGACCGCACACATCTGTATGTATGACTCCCAATAAGTCCGACGCCCGTTCCATAAATCCGGTGAACGGTGTCTTGGTCATTTGGCCCATGAGGCATGGTTCGCAAGTGTCAAGAGATCCAAAATCTAGTGACTCCAAAAGTCCATCAGAATGGACTTTCTTCATGCGCTTTATACCAATATGACCGAGACGGCAATGCCACATATACATGGCGGTATCACTACTAAGTTTAATCCTCTTGGCATCTATGTTATGAATGTGAGTACTACGATCGAGATTCAATAAGAATAAACCATTACTCTCAGGAGCATTAACATAAAAGATATCATTCATCGAAATAGTTCAACCATTTGATACTGAATTGAATGAATATCCATCTTGCAATAAGCAAGACCCACTGATAATGTTTACACTCAACGATGGTACAAAATAACACTTATTTAAAACCAAAACTAATCCCGACGGTAGATGTAGAGGGAGTGTGCTGACAGCCACCACGTCAACTTTTGATCCATTGCCGACGCGCATCGTCACCTCGTCCTTTGCCAGGCGCCGTTTATTCTGCAACTCCTCCTGAGAGTTACAAATGTGAACAACAGAACCGGTATCAAATACCCAGGTATTTCTCCGGGCGCAAGTAAGATAAACATCAATAACATGTATATCATATATATCTTTCTCTCTGATGGCAATCTTGCCTTTCTTCTTGTCTTCTAGGTACTTGGGGCAGTTGCGCTTTCAGTAACCATCTCTCCCTTGCAGTAGAAGCATTCCATGCCAGGTTTGGGACCAGGTTTGTTAGCATTGGATCTGGCAACAGGCTTACCATCCTTCCTCGGCTTCCAGTTCTTCTTTCCCTTGCCGCCAGATTTCTTAAAATCGACGGTCTTGTTGACCATCAACAGCGTGTGCTCCTTCTTGATCTCCACCTCAGCAGTTTTCAACATCACGAACACCTCGGACAGACTCTTAGCCATGTCATGCATGTTGTAGTTCATGACGAAGCCTTTGAATCTAGGGGCAACGATTGCAGCACCCTATGAATCGCCAGCTCGTCAGGAATCTTGCATTCCAGAGCATTCAGGCGTTGAACGTAGCTAGACATTTTGACCACGTGCTCGATCACACTGCTGTGCTGATACCCACAAGTATAGGGGATCGCTGAAGTCTTCGTTGGGAAGTATTACCCAAATTTATAGTTCGACTCGATGGGAACACAAGAATATCAATAAGACCTTGGCAATTGAGGCGTCACTGTCAACCACACCTGTATATCAATAACTTGCAGCAGTAATAGTGATGGCAGTAGTATGATTCAAGTAACAAGCAGAACAGTAGTAGTGAACAAGTGTTTCCCAGTTTTCACCGAAAAAGTGAAAGTGTAACTCAGAGATTTAAAACGTAGGCATGAGGTGATAGCGGGGTGTTGCAAGAATGAGATTGATCATATAATAAGAAACAAATAACAATGGGACCTATCTCTAACTCCGATATATGTAGGTATGTGTTCCATATTTAGTTGTGCGTACTAACCAAGAGAATTTGCACAACATCTATTGTCCAACCTGCCCATTTCACCGGGGCCAACTTGGAACTACAGGTAATTAAGGTCTACCCTTTCGAATAGATCGGAACAATGCATTAACACTTCATGAACACATAGAATCCTCAAACTAAAACATCTCCCCCTTATTTTCCCTATATGTCACATTTAGGGTTCGCAGGTTCAACATAATAGCAGGTGATACACTTTGCAGATAAATACCAAACTCAAATATATGATGGGGCAATATAAGTTCAGTACTGAAATCATGCCACTCGGGCCCTAGTAGCAAGCATTAAACATAGCAAGAGTGCATCAACACAATACAAAAGTATCCTCAAGATAAAACCCTAAAATCCCGAACAACGGGTAGCATTACATGATCAATCTCATCCAATCCCCATCCACCTCACATGCCTACAGCGGACTACTCACACATGGTGATGGTGAAGGGGCTCATGGTCGATGGAGATGAAGGCGGTGATGAAGGCGGTGAAGACGGCCTCCGGATCCCTCCACCGGAGGAGAAATCCTGGATCAATCTGTCCCCGAAACGAAGATCGTGATGGTGGCGACGTTCTGTTTCGCGAAAACTCTTCTCCTTCTAGGGCACGCACTTTTCTGTATATATGAGGGGGTACGTCGAAGACCGAAGGCGAGGCGGTGCCCGAGGCCCATTTGGGTAGGGCCCACGCGGCCAGGTATAGGGGCCGCGTGGGACCCCCCCTTTTGGCCCTCGAGCGCTTCCTTGTGTCCATCTTTGGTCCATTGCCTTCCTTTTCCATAAAAATTGGCGTGGTATTTTTCCCCGATTTAATTTCCTGCAAAAATAGCCAGAGAAGAGACTTTGCTAAAAACAGCGTCAGATTCAGCAGTTTTATTCAAATATGAGAACATTCCGGAGCAAATTATGAGGCAAAGTACTTGGAAAAGTAGATGCATTTTGGATGCATCATGTGCTCCACCATCTTGGTTGAGAAGAAGAGCTCGGAAGCTTCATACCTCTCAGCTTTGGCCTGTGGCACAAAGACAGCTTTGAGATCAGAAATTATCTCAAAAGCACTCATCTTCTCAAAGCGCTTCTGCAGGTCAGTTTCCATGGCATAGAGCATGCCACTCTAGACAAAGGAGGAATCATCTGCCTTGGACTGATAGACTTTATTCTCGTCCTCAGAGGCGGTGTCTGCATGGTGATCACCTATGGCGACCTCCAGGACGTAGGCCACCTTGTGGGGAGTGAGGAGGATCCTCAGGTTGCGGAACCAGGACATGAAGTTTGACCCATTGGTCTTAAGCTTTTCTTTCTCAAGGAACATGGCTAGGTTAAAGGTGGGGTGAGATATCTACAATGGAATTTGCAAAATCATAAGACTAAGTTCATAATAAAATATGGGTTCAAGTTTTAATAAAATAAAACTACCAAAACTCCCACTCAAAACGAACATCCCTCATATCGTTTTAGTGATTACACGATCCTCATCCACTATGCTACCCCCCATCGTCAAGGCTGATAACATAATTTCAAAGATAGACATCGACATGTCAATCACAACAACTGTGTGACTCGTGCTTAACCTTTCGGTCACTGTGTTCCGAGGCCATGTCTGTACATGCTAGGCTCGTCATAATAACCTTCAGCGTATACGCGCGTGCAAACATGTCTTACACCCAATGTATGCGAACGACGATATGTCTGACACCCGATCGTCACGGCCTGCCACATAACGTAGAACTTTCTTGGTGGTGCACGCCAAAGGGAGAACACTAATATTGGAATTTTGGAGGGATCATCTTATATTACTACCGTCATGTAACTAATATATAACCATATATATATACACAATATAAGATGCACACAATAACATCAAAATGTAATGCGGCATGATATGGTCTTGCACCGATGGTCTCCTTCGCGCCCACAGTTTATAAAAAAATTACTAAACTTACCTTGACCATATCACATTGCCCATAGCTTTCTACTTTATCTTTTGCATATTTTACATGGCTTAGGGGCTTTCGTAAATAGAACCGTTTCTTACCTACGAAACTACAACCACAACAACAATCAAATAGTCGACTATTTTGTATCCCTTTCGGGCCCTCCATTGAAAATGCAATGCCAACTATTACGAGAGAGACAGACACCCGCAGCCACATATACGGTACAAGCCATATATCAGTTGTGGAATTAAAGTCGGTCCGGGCCGCTTCATCAACACAATGCCGCCGGCAGAACAAGTGCGCGCTAGAGGGTAGCAACTAAAACCGTACAGCTATATCTACGCATAGATCGGCTCTGATACTAGCCAGAATCTAATACTATGCAGATATACCGTAACGGAGGACATCGATGTACATACCCTTGTAGACCGAAACACGGGGATTACGCTCCTGCACAAGCGTTGCTGATGAAGCCGACGTAGCCGACCTCAAGGTCGTGAAGACGAAGAAGACGAACTCCTCCAAGCCACAAGTGTAGCACCTCATAGCTCTACACACGTACGATGCAGACGACGACCTCCGGGTCCGATCCAGCCGAGCAGCGGAAGCAGAAGACTTGGAACGAAGAAGACCAGCAGCACGGCGGAGTGCGTATGGTGGAGAAAATCTCAACCCGTGCGTAGCTCCAATTGCGGAGCTACGTCCAAACAGATGAGAGTGAGAGAGAATTGGGGTGAATTTCCAAGGCATGGGAGCACCACTATATAAATGAGGAGGAGGGGTGTCACCCTTGGTGGCTTAGCCATGTGGGACTAAACCCCACATGGTGCGCCGCACCAAGGGGTGCGCCGGCCCCTGGTGGGCCCCATTCGGCCCACCTAGGCCGGCCGGCCTCCCTCTCCCCTTTGGGGTGCGCCTCCCCCTCATGGGCCTCTCTTCCGGGTGATGGCCCATTTAGAGTTGGGGCTGCCAATAAATTCAAAAATAAATAAATAAAAAATATATTTAATCATTAATTCCATTAATTAATATTAAATACATATTATCTAATTTATTCCGACTCCGGAAACTATTTCGTCGCCCTCCGAACTCCATCGGATATGTCCCGGAACACTTCCGGTGTTTTTCTCTCTATTTTCTCTTCTGCGTCCAATCTAAATAAATGTCGCCTACCTTTAAGTGTGCCACCCTACGGTTCGGGATCACTCCAGACATGATCGAGACCCATTCTCCGATCAATGACTATCAGGGAGACCTGGATGGCTATGATAGCCCCTGTGCGTCCACGAATATCTTTGTCGTTTGAACCTTAGACGTCAAGTCTCAATCCTTTTGCCTGGCGATACTTAGTTTGTCCGAGATTTGATCTCTGGCATCACGATACCGAGCTTGATCTCGTTACCTGACAATACTATCTTTACTCGTCTGTGATATTACATCCTCGTGACCTAGTCACATGCTTACAAGCTCATTGATGTAATCTCACCGAGTGGGTCCAGAGTATCTATCCTGCTATATGGATTGGCAAATCCCGCTCTTGATCATATGCCTCAACATATTTCCTTCGGATACCCGAGAGGGACACCTTTATTGTCATCCTATATAAGGAGTGACGTTTGATGCAATCAAAGTATTTTCGAGAAAAAATAATTAAATATGATCTCATGGTCGAAGACGTGAGTACTACGTCCTATATAAATTGGGTGTGCGTCCATCACATCATTCACCTAATGATATGACTCTATTATCAATTGACGTCCAAATCCATGATCAGGAAACATTGATCATCTGTTGATCTCAATGGACTAGTAAAGAGGATACTAGGGACCTGATTGTTTACATACCACACGTGCATTAATGTTTCCGCTTAATACAGTTATAGAACGGGTATTAATTGCCTTTAGGTCATATCTCCTTCAACACCTACTACTTCTAGATATACGCATGTTGAGTTTATCAAGAAAAAAGTGCCAAAAAAGGAAAATCTGAACCAAGTCCACCAATATTCTCATTGAGCATATATAGAACGAGGCGAAACAGTGGGCTTTAGCCAGTGCAGGTCGTCTAGATCTTGGATAAATACTTAGGCCGATGGGTTCACGCTAAAGGATTCAACATCGAGGAACTGGTTATGTTATTTCCCTGTTGTTTGGTCGCTTAGGCCGTGGGTCGCTAGTTTTGTTTCGTTTTTTGTTTTTCTCTCTTTTTTTTGCCTCTCGGCATGCGGACGTTTTCTGTAAGAATTTAGCCAGTTCTTTGGCTTTCTTTCTTTCTATCTACAGTTCTACACTAACGCATGCAGTGCTTCTGCATGGTTCGAAAAGAAAAACAATCTGTACGAGGGTTGAGATGTTGCCAGAATTTAGACCACACACCACTACCTCTAGATATACGCATGTTCGCGATTATCACATTCGTAACTCATCCAAAGATAATGTTGCATCTAAGTTTTTATATGCGAAACTTAGATATCAGACGGTGTGTTGAGTTTGATAAAATACATGTTTTATTTGCAAACATAAAAATGAAGTTCAGTAGATGTCCTGTGCCGATACTGTTCACCACAAAATGCGTGGACCAAGCCTGACGCAAATACGAACCACATACACACTCATAAGAAAATACTACAGACGGAGCTTTTAAGTTTCGCAGGTCAAATAATACAGACGAGTGAATGTGGTGGATTGTCAGATGGATCATTGGAGTAGTGATCGACGACATGGCACGTGATCAAGATCTCATGTGGCCGCCACCAAGCTAGGCATTGGCAGCCCTGGGCTCCAAGTTCGTTGTCCATCAACTGTCAACTATATCTGATTCTGATTCCGATTCCGATCCTCATCAACCGGGGAGACTATTTTGAGCCTCGGGAGAGAGACGGCCTTTCAGTTTCAGGTCGACGTCTCTGGCAGCCATCTCCAGCCGTTTCCTGGCTAAACCGACGTGTTTTATGGGCCGATGCGGACGCCGTGGATGCCAATCTGCTCCTTTTCTTCTTCGTTCACGGTGTGCCGTATACTGAACTTTCTTCCGCGCGTCGTTTCTACACTGACGAAAGTTGCTTTGCGGCACCGGCGACCGGGTAACGATTTCGTAGTACTCAAACATTAATCATCGGGTCCCTCTCGTCCTTTGTTGTTTTGCATGGGGTCAGCCAGGTTCGTTGCATGCGGAGTAGTGGACGTCCATGTAATATTCGTTTGCTTATGCAAGCATGCACTTTCTTTTTTGCAAAAAAAAAAAAATGCATGCACTTTTGGATAGCAAAAAAGAATTAGCATGCACTTTTGGATATGCGAGGGGCACCCAAGAATGTTGTGTTATCCATGTAAGACTATAAAAGGTAGACGAAATGATCGATCATGATGTTTTTAAAGTAAATTTTGAGCTACATGTCTAAGTCGTTCGGTGTTTATAACGTGTACGAGCCACTTTGTTTGGATAAACGATGTCGTCTGCCTGTTCTTAGCTTGAGCATAGACAAAAAAATTGTCACCAAAATAATGTTAGCGAGGTTCAGAACTTAAAGTCCACACTATCGCGAGTACGAAGAAAAAACTTTTCGAAGCCTGGACAACCTACGTACAAAACTGTTTAGGATTTTTGGATTGCCGCTAAGAACACCTCAAGTTTGACGTTTGAGGACGATAAGACAGGGCGGCCGCCCAAGACAGAGGGACACTAGACCTGGCCCATCCCACTAGTGAACTCCGATGTGAGTCCCACTTTTATCCATAAACTGTGAAAAGTGGGAGGAGAGTTCGATTTGAGTAAGCTCGACTATGAGGGGAATGCGCTTTACACCAGATGTGAAATAGTTTAATATCTGGATTTATTTCCATGTGACTAAGCAAAGAAAAAAAGAAGTTAGGAACTTAACATTTCCAAAGATAATACAATCACTTGAACAATTATCTTTCACTATGTTACAATTCCGTTTATAAAATTGTAGCCTTAAAAAACCCCTGGCGAGGGGAAGAGCTGGTGGAGGTCGGCATTCCATTTTTGGTGCAGGTGGATCTGGTGGTCTTCTTCTTCGACGTTTCAGCTCCGGCTGGCCATGGTGGCGAGGGGAGCAGCGTCTGGAGGTGGTGCGGGGCTGGTGGTGGTTGGCCTGGGCGGCGCGGGCCGGCTGGAAGTTGGGCGGTTGCGGGGAGCGGGTGCTGTGGCCGTACGCGTTCAGCGTGTCTCGGTTCTGTCGCTCGGCGGCGGACGTCCTGCGGCCTTCTACATGATGTGGCGGCGCCTTCTTCCCGGCGGCAAGAGGTACGGCGGCGCCACCGTCGCCTAGGTGCTTGGGGAAAGTCTTTGGATCCAATTGTAATCTTTTCCGGTGGCTCAGGGTGCTCTTTGCACTTTTCTGGGTCCACTTGTATTTTCTGTTTTCTTTGGGACCTTTTTGTAAAAGTGTGATGAGCTGCCTGAATATATGCGTCGGATCCTCCTAAAAAAAACCCTTGAGAAAGAGGAAAACGTATACCCATCCAAAAAGAGTCACCATGTCCTCAAATTGGTCAAAAACTTGCTATGTTTTCCTCTGGAAAAACAGGTTAAAAAAACTACAGCTATAAAGCCACTCTCATCGTGTATGTGAACTGAATCGCACGAGAGAGAAAAAAAGAAGGCCGCCGTTCCATGATCTATCACAAGGAGCGGTTCATGAGGCCGCGAACGACGACCAAACCCAGCACGAGCAGATGATCCACCTCCGGCCCCACCGTCAGCGTCAGCACGTCCTCCCCTAGCACGACCCCTGCCGACGTCTGCTTCCGGGCGACCTCCGCAACCACGCCACCGTTCACGCCGCCGCCGATGACTCTGTACTCCGACTTGCGCTCAGTGCACCCGTCGACCGTGAAGCAACTCCCCGCGCCGCCGTGCATCGTCACGGCGGCCCCGCCCTTCTCGGCCCGCCGCACCGTGAACCACGGCGTCGCCTCCTCCTCCTCGCCGCTGGCGTGGGCGCACCGGCAGACCTCCCACCTCCTGAACATGCCGAAGCCCTTCCTCCTGATACTGATGAGGGTGTTGCCGGCGCGGTCCATGAAGAACGCCTCGCGGCCGCCTCTGCAGCCGTAGTTGCCGACGCAGAAGGCGACGCCGCCGTCGGGCGTGTACACCGTGCAGCCGTTGCTATTGAACACGAGCGACTTCATCCACACCGTGTACGCCTGCTTGCCATGCAGGTGATCATCAGAGGAAGACGACGAGGTGGCAGCAGGAAGAGGCTGGATCTTGGCCATCGACGAGGAGATCGTAGAAGGCGATTGCTCTGCTTTGCTGCTATTTTGATGAGATGGTTGGAATGGTGGGTGCCAGTGGCTGGTTCCACCTATTTATAGGTGGCTGTAGCTAGCTAATTTTTTTGGGTCCAGATTAGTTTATGGCACTGTACGCGTCACGCGACTGGATAGAACAGTGCTAACCCAAAGTTGTTTATGCTCGATCTAGTACTGTACTCGTCAGCATGCCATTAGGTCGCACCACGTTTACATAGTGCTTGTTTTAGCATGACTTGGCTAGTGGTTAATGATATTTTTTAGGGATACCTAATGTTTCTCCCACATTGAACTATATCTTTACTATTAAATGGGAGTTGGTCGGTTCGTGTAACATCTCCATGGCTTGCTCGCGGTCTGCCGAATAATGTTTCGCTCGCCATCGCGCTCCGCCCGTCGGTCTGCTCCTGGGCCTGGCCCATTGTCGTCCCTCGCACGCGGCTCCGATGCATCTCCCTCCCCCTCCTCTCTCTCTCTCGCCAACGCCGCCGCCCTGCGTCGTCGCCTCGCTATTCTACCCTTGCGCGTGGCTAACCTTAGACTCGCTCCAAACCACCAGAGCGCAGCCGCGACTCTCCCGTCGTCATGCACGCCAGTCCTGCTCCGCCTCCGGTGTTTCCTGTCCACCGGAACGCAAGCGCGAGAGCCAGCACCCGCCGCGCCTTCCCCGGCGACTATGACGGGAAATCACCCGTTCCTCTTCAAGAGGACGCCGCGGGCCGGCGGCCTGAGATCGCCTGCGGTGTCTCGTCGCGGCGGCACACCCTCTCGGCCGACCTGTTCAGGAACGCTCCGCTTAAGCGATTCCCAATCGAGACGAGGAGCCAAAATGGTTTGTCTGCACAAGCACACCACAGCCGAATGGTGCCCGATAGGAGAGGCACCCGTGCGGCAAGATCAGGAGATCGTGGCAAGGTCCTGGCTGTGGCGGCCGCAAAGTGTAGCACCCCTCTGGCGCATCGTCTACCGACCCCTACAGCTGCTCTGCTCGTCTCCCGTCTTGACGAGTCTCCTCTACATGCCGTCATCTGATTCAATGTTTAATCCACACTGGAATATATCCAAAAAAAGGTACAAACCGATCTTGCCCCCTCTGGGTCTTCCTAATCCCATTCCTCCCCAACCTTTCAATCTCCTTTGCTTCAAGGTTCTGAACCACGCTGCAATCCAGCATATATTTGTAGACCAATAGATAAATATATCACACGATTGTTCTTGGAGTGCAGGACGTGTAATCATGGTGGTTTGAACAAATCTGGCTGACGATGATGGAATGCATGGTGGCACAATTATTCACCTCATAGACACTGTTTGAGTTCGTCGCCGGTCACTCCTGCGCCCACTCAGCAGGAAGTTGAACTCTGCACTTTCAGTTCCCAAGATAATTTTTGTTTATACAATTTATCTTTAATTCAAAGTGAGTCCATGTACACCAGTCGCAAGATTGATGATTCCTATTAAACGATAATCTATTATTATATTATTATATACACCAATGAATCCAGATTCTAGATAATATCCAATGATAATTTGGGTTTTGTCAGCTTTCATTACCTTATATAGAAACCTTTAGTGCCACCATGCATTCCATTCCTACTAAAGGTTTCTATATAAGGTAATGAAAGCTGACAAAACCCAAATTATCATTGGATATTATCTAGAATCTGGATTCATTGGTGTATATAATAATATAATAATAGATTATCGTTTAATAGGAATCATCAATCTTG
The DNA here is from genome assembly GCA_947311845.1 of Poa pratensis. Lineage (NCBI taxonomy): Eukaryota > Viridiplantae > Streptophyta > Magnoliopsida > Poales > Poaceae > Poa > Poa pratensis. The sequence goes on along the minus strand of CAMZMU010000027.1, from coordinate 17,169,017 downwards.
CGACTGGTGTACATGGACTCACTTTGAATTAAAGATAAATTGTATAAACAAAAATTATCTTGGGAACTGAAAGTGCAGAGTTCAACTTCCTGCTGAGTGGGCGCAGGAGTGACCGGCGACGAACTCAAACAGTGTCTATGAGGTGAATAATTGTGCCACCATGCATTCCATCATCGTCAGCCAGATTTGTTCAAACCACCATGATTACACGTCCTGCACTCCAAGAACAATCGTGTGATATATTTATCTATTGGTCTACAAATATATGCTGGATTGCAGCGTGGTTCAGAACCTTGAAGCAAAGGAGATTGAAAGGTTGGGGAGGAATGGGATTAGGAAGACCCAGAGGGGGCAAGATCGGTTTGTACCTTTGTTTGGATATATTCCAGTGTGGATTAAACATTGAATCAGATGACGGCATGTAGAGGAGACTCGTCAAGACGGGAGACGAGCAGAGCAGCTGTAGGGGTCGGTAGACGATGCGCCAGAGGGGTGCTACACTTTGCGGCCGCCACAGCCAGGACCTTGCCACGATCTCTTGACCTTGCCGCACGGGTGCCTCTCCTATCGGGCACCATTCGGCTGTGGTGTGCTTGTGCAGACAAACCATTTTGGCTCCTCGTCTCGATTGGGAATCGCTTAAGCGGAGCGTTCCTGAACAGGTCGGCCGAGAGGGTGTGCCGCCGCGACGAGACACCGCAGGCGATCTCAGGCCGCCGGCCCGCGGCGTCCTCTTGAAGAGGAACGGGTGATTTCCCGTCATAGTCGCCGGGGAAGGCACGGCGGGTGCTGGCTCTCGCGCTTGCGTTCCGGTGGACAGGAAACACCGGAGGCGGAGCAGGACTGGCGTGCATGACGACGGGAGAGTCGCGGCTGCGCTCTGGTGGTTTGGAGCGAGTCTAAGGTTAGCCACGCGCAAGGGCAGAATAGCGAGGCGACGACGCAGGGCGGCGGCGTTGGCGAGAGAGAGAGAGAGGAGGGGGAGGGAGATGCATCGGAGCCGCGTGCGAGGGACGACAATGGGCCAGGCCCAGGAGCAGACCGACGGGCGGAGCGCGATGGCGAGCGAAACATTATTCGGCAGACCGCGAGCGAGCCATGGAGATGTTACACGAACGACCAACTCTCATTTAATAGTAAAAGATAATTACTGATAAGCATATTTTTTTTGACTGCCAATTAGCATATCTGCATATGGCGGAAAGAACTTGGAAGCAGCACATCTTACAGATAAGCAGCACACCTTAATTTGCAAACGATCGAGAAGAGGGAAACTAACGCTGATAATCCAAACCGCAACGCATAACACGTGTGACTGGATCTCACCAACGACGATAGAAACATCCTGCGGATTGTCGTATTTGGTGAGCTTCTATCCATAAAGCAGGCCTATGTACGCACGCACTGCAAACCAAGGATAAGAACCTGCTCTAATTAAGCTGCCATAGCCTAAAAAAGGTAGGCTTAGCCGCTTAGCTATCTCTATCTCCTTTTAATTTTTCATGGACTGTTTGATCTAACTCACACTCTTGTTTTCGCTCTCGTTTTCTCTCATGTCCCTCTACTCCACACAGCTAGTTTGGCCGACGACCACATCATTGATTAATTGTTTTACAGCAACAGTTACATGGCATTTGATAGAGCACCAGCAAAATAAGTTCCATCATTTTCGATCTGCCATAGATTAGTACATTGATTAATCCGTCCCCTCAATGAATTTTTTGGCCGGGAAAATGGTATGTATTTTTTTGTGGCGATGACCTAATTAAGATGGATAGGAATGCCTTGTGGGGTTAGTTCCCAACTCACAAGAACAAATGATCAAGACACCAGATGAGAACAAGATCATGTTAAACAAAGGCAGCCCTGCCAAAATATGGGAGCCTTGTGCAGTTCAGTAACTCTGCCGATGATTTAAAACATCCTTGTAGAGCCGGAGACTTTTGATGATCATCTAGTAATCATTATTTCTCTAGAGTGCACAGAAAGCATTTGTACATGGTACTGCATTTTTATACTTTTTTTTTGACACTAAAACGGTAGGGAAGGGCCCTTCTGTGTCATTTTCATTTATAAAATGGAGTACTCCCTCCGTCCAAAAATAAGTGTCTCAAATTTGGCAAAAAGTGGATGTATCTATACATGAAACATGTCTAGATACCTCTACTTTTGACCAAACTTGAGACACTTATTTTTGGACGGAGGGAGTATTTACAATGGGTCGGAATGACCAGTGTCAAAAACTAATAAGCAAAGGGGAGACGTGATATGATAATAAGCAAAGGGGAACTTTCTGACCGAATCTTACGCTTTTTCTGTATGCTATATGTACATACCTCTCTCCAAGCTTCTCTGGAAGATGTATAGAAAGAATTAAATAGAAAATGACACCTCAGCGAAAGGATCAGAACAATACGTACTACTAACACGGTAGTGACATCCTTGGATCGCACGTTTATCATCAAAACTCTTGCGTGCTTCGATGATTGCTTGGAAAACTACGAATTTCTTGCAAGTTCAGGATGAAACATGAATAATCCTGAAAATTCTTCCCAATTCAAGTTCAAGCTAAAGATTTAACTAAAATGCGGATTCCTTTTGCACGGAGTCTCCAGTGAAAATCCTAAGTAAAGTTTAAACATTTAGTTACACCGATGCAGTCCGTGCCTTGAGTTGGTCCGTCAAATAAGAATGTATTCTAAGAGATCATATATGTGGTTCGTACACTACGGTGCAAAGGCTATATTCTCCAGAAAAAACGAAAAAGATGTGTAAAGTTATTTTCGTTTATGGTGCTCACACATACACAAGATTTTTTTTCTCTTCTTCCTTTGAACTGAATATGGAAAAAGAATATAGTGAAGTGTCGAGCAGCTGAACTATAGCAAGTCAGCTGTCACATGCACCGTTTATTCGAAAGCACTTTCCTAGCGCATGAGAAGGCTGAACTGAGTATCAAATGTAGTCCTCACGTCTGAACAATTCGCCATACCAAACACATGCAAATAAAAAGATTCTCGCTAAGATACACATGTGATATCATCTTGCATGTACAGAGGGTTCGGTGTGCATGCAGCATCACCACTTCCCCAAAAGACGAGAGGAAGCGGTAAGCTAGCTAGTACTCCCTTCTTTTTTTAATATAAGACGTTTTAGATGTTGTACATGTTGTTTACATACATACTAAAATGAGTGAATATGCACATTAAAATGTGTCTAGATACATTTATATGTATATGCATGTAGACAAATGGTAAAACATCTTATATTAAAAAACGGAGGGAGTAGTACAGTACATCATCTGATCCATCTGCCGTCCTCTTAAGCTCTCTATGATGGCCCGCTCCGACTGCCAGTGGCGCCAACGCCATGGAGCTCGGAGCAGCGAGGTAGGAGAAGCGGACAGCAAATTCAGTTAACTGTAAAATTCAGTTAACTGTAAACAGACATCAAATTAAGTTAAATTCAGAGGAGCAATCTTCTATTTCAAAAGCTTGTAGTTCAGAAATCTTCCTTTGTGATGCCATCAAGTGGCAGGTCTGTGGCAGCTGAAGCAAATGATCGTGTTCCAACACAATTTCTGTGACTTCATAATTTTTTGCCACTCGATCCAATGTTACAGTCATCCGAGATTTGTAGTCCGTTCTTGTTTCAGCTCTACACTTCATTTTTTTTCGCCGAATAAACCATTGTGAACATTGCATGCAGGGACCATTTGGTCCTTAAAATACTTATCGTTGTCACATCTAAACCATGTCATAGATAACAAAACAAGTGTACACTCGATTAATTAGCTCTACACTTGACAAAATAGAGATGCTGAATTCACCGGCGAATGCATGGACCAAGCCTAACGCAAATACGCCCCACACACGCGTAAGAAAATACTACACACGGAGCATTTATGTTTCCCAGGTCAAATGACACAGACCACAGTGCCATCGTGAATCTTGCGGATGAATTATTGGAGCGATCGATTCGATGACATGGCACATGAGCTTTCATGTGGCCACCAAAGCGAAGCCCTGGGCTCCAAGTTCGTTGGCCATCGCCTGTCACCGATATCTGATTCCGATTCTGATCGCCTCGGGAGAGAGACGGTCCGCCCTGCCTGGCTGAAGTCTGCTGCTCGCCCGCCCCTTTCCTTTCTTGCAGCCCCGTTCTACTCCGGTTTCCTACCGGCTAAACCGACGGGTTTGATCTGCCGATGCGGACGCCGTCGATGCTGATCGATGTGCTCCTTATCTTCTTCGAGGACTTTGCGGTGTGCCGTGCTAAGCTTTCTTCTGCCCGTCATTTCTTTCTACTCGGACAAGTTGCTTTGCGGCACCGGCGACTGGGTAACATTTGTGTACTGATTCGTAGTACTCAAACATTTCTTGCCGGTCCCTCTCTCAGCATTTGTTGTTTTGCATTTGTTTGTTTTGCATTGGGCAACCAAGAATATAGCATTATCCAAGTAGGATTATGAAAGGTACGTACTACACTAAATGATTAGTTAGCACGCCTTGAGCAGAGCAGGAGGCCAACGCCTCGTTCATCTGCCCTGTCATGAAATGACCGGCTGACTTTTCTCCGGCCGGTTTTGTGCCTTTTTATTTTTGGTCTAGGCCTATGATGTTTGCTCATTCTATATATCAATATAAAAGGCAAACATTTTGTCTTTGTTTCAAAAAAAAAGAGAACTAATGATTTTTTTTGCAAAAATCTATTATTACGGGTTACATGTCCAAGTCGTTCGTCTTTCACTTGGCCCTTGTGCGAGCGATTTTGTTGGCAGTAACTGACATCACTTACCTGTTCTCAGCTTGAACAAAGACAAAAAAAAATTGTCACCACTATAATGTTACTGATTTTAAGAACATAATGTTCACACTATCGGTAGTACCAACAGCGAACACAGGTATTCTTTGATTCCTAGGCACGGCAAGAGTAGTTATAATTCTATTTTTCGTTTAGATCGTCGCTAAAAAAACACCACAGTACGATGCTGTGCCGAAGAATTAAAAGACCACGCGGCCGCCTAGGCTGAAGAGGCGTAACATTTGCCCCTCGCCTGTCCCACTCCTTAACTTCGATGTGATGCCCACATTTCCGTATAATGCCCGCTTAGGGTAGGCTAATGTACTTTTATGTAAAATTTTGTTTGCTTATCCGTGCATGCACTTTTGCTTCGCAAAAATGTAAATAATACACTTTTTTTTTGGATGTGTGAGGTGGTAACCAAGTATATATTATTATCCATGTAGGATTATAAAAAGGTATACCAAAGTATTAACAAGTATATATTATTAGCATGACTTGGCATAGTGGTTAATGATATTTTTTAGGGATACCTAATGTTTCTCCCACATTGAACTATAGATGCATAATTAGTTAGTTAGGCCTCCGTTCACAAAATGATGTCTTAACCTAGCTCAAATTTGCATGTATCTACATACTAAATCATGTCTAGATACATGCAAATTTAACCTAGGTTGAGACATCCTTTTGTGAACGGAAGGAGTACTAGTTTGCATCCGTGCATGGATACAGATATATGTACTCCTGGAAGAATATTTTGGAATTGTGTGGTTTCTACTTGTGATATCATTGCCAACTCACAGATGTTATAACTTGTAAGCTCTATTAGTAAAGTTGATAATTATCGATAAGCATATCTTTTTTTTTGACCTGCCGATTAGCATATCTGCATATGGCAGAAAGAACTTGGAAGCAGCACATCTTACAGATAAGCAGCACACCTTAATTTGCAAACGATCGAGAAGAGGGAAACTAACGCTGATAATCCAAACCGCAACGCGTAACACGTGTGACTGGATCTCACCATCGATGATAGAAACATCCCGCGGATTGTTGTATTTGGTGAGCTTCTATCCATAAAGCAGGCCTATGTACGTACGCACTGCAAACCAAGGATAAGAACCTGCTCTAATTAAGCTGCCATAGCCTAAAAAAGGTAGGCTTGCCGCTTAGCTATCTCTATCTCCTTTAAATTTTTCATGGACAGTTTGATCTAACTCACACTCTTGTTTTCGCTCTCGTATTCTCTCATGTCCCTCTACTCCACACAGCTAGTTTGGCCGACGACCACATCATTGATTAATTGTTTTACAGCAACAGTTACATGGCATTTGACAGAGCACCAGCAAAATAAGTTCCATCATTTTCGATCTGCCATAGATTAGTACATTGATTAATCCCCCCTCAATGAATATTTTTGGCCAGGAAAATGGTATGTATTTTTTTGTGGCGATGACCTAATTAAGATGGATAGGAATGCCTTGTGGGGTTAGTTCCCAACTCACAAGAACAAATGATCAAGACACCAGATGAGAACAAGATCATGTTAAACAAAGGCAGCCCTGCCAAAATATGGGAGCCTTGTGCAGTTCAGTAACTCTGCCGATGATTTAAAACATCCTTGTAGAGCCGGAGACTTTTGATGATCATCTACTCCCTCCGTTCATAAAAGGATGTCTCAAATTTGCTCAAAAGTGAATGTATCTAGACATGTTTCATGTATAGATGCATCCACTTTTGGTTAAAGTTGAGACATCCTTTTGTGAATGGAGTGAGTAGTAATCATTATTTCTGTAGAGTGCACAGAAAGCATTCGTACGTGGTACTGCATTTTTATACTTACGAGACAAAGGGAATCAAGTGGGAAAACTAATGACATAAAATCAACATGTACACGGAGACGTGATATGATAATAAGCAAAGGGGAACTTTCTGACCGAATCTTACGCCTTTTCTGCCGATGCGGACGCCGTCGATGCTGATCGATGTGCTCCTTATCTTCTTCGAGGACTTTGCGGTGTGCCGTGCTAAGCTTTCTTCTGCCCGTCGTTTCTTTCTACTCGGACAAGTTGCTTTGCGGCACCGGCGACTGGGTAACATTTGTGTACTGATTCGTAGTACTCAAACATTTCTTGCCGGTCCCTCTCAGCATTTGTTGTTTTGCATTGGGTCAGCGAGTTTTGTTGCATGCGGAGTAGTGGACTTCCACGTAATATTTGTTTGCTTATGCAAGCGTGCGCTTCTAGATCGCAAACAGAACAAAGAAGCATGCACTTTTGGATGTGCTAGGGGGCGCCAAGAATATAGCATTATCCAAGTAGGATTATGAAAGGTACGTACTAGACGAAATGATTAGTTATAAACTACTTTAAAAAAAATCATTATTCCGGGTTACAAGTCCAAGTCGTTCATCTTTAACTTAGCCCTTGTGCGAGCCATTTTGTTGACAGTATAAATAAACGATATCGCTGGCCTGTCCTCAGCTTGAACAAAGACAAAAAAAAATTGTCACCACTGTAATGTTAATGAGGTTAATAACATAATGTTCGCACTATCGGTAGTACAACCGCGAACCCAGATTTTTTGAATCCTAGGCAACCTGCAAGAGTGCTTAGTATTCTTTTTTTGGGGGGTTTAGATCACTGCTAAAAACCCCTCAAGTATGATGTTGCGCCGAAGACAAGGCCATGCATCCGCCTAGGCTGAAGGGACACTAGATTCGCCCCCCGGCCCTATCCCACTCCTCAACTTCTTGATGTGATGCCCACATTTTGTATAATGCCAGCTTAGGGTGGGCTATTGGATTTTTATGTAGAATTTGTTTGCTTATGCGAGCATGCACTTTTCGCTCACAAAAATGTAAATCATGCACTAGTTGTGATGCCCACTTTTTTGCCATAAACATTACACATCCAGCGACCTAACTCCTCGGATTTGGAAAATTAGAACATTTTATTCCCTTGAGATAGCCTCCAAATTCGGTAGAGAGATGTGTGGAAAAGAGGGGATGAGATAATCCGTCGCTCGAATAATTAAGGAAGAAGAACAAAGTAACATGCATGTGGCGTCATTCACATAGTGCACGCGACAATGGCTGAAGTCGTGTGCTCAATCATCACTATGAGTAACATATTTTGACTACGCTCGATTGTGACATGAATGAGCTTCTCAACATATGGAAAATTGCTCAATATTGGATTAAGAAAAAAAAGAAACCTAAAAATTCCAAGATAATACAATCACTTGAACAATTTTGTTTCGATCACTAGTATGTTACAATCGTCCAATTTTTATCTCTACTATATAATACGGCTTCAGGCGATGGTTGGTACGTCATTTTATTTTTCCGATTTTGCCCTCCCAACAAGTGATATTTACAGGAACTGCCACTGGCAAGTCAAAGCAATCGAGAAATTCCCCTGCCGGGTGCCGGCCTCTGCTATATTCGCGCAGCGCCGCTCAGGCTGATGGCCTTGCTGCCGACGCTCGACGCGCCGCCCGCCGCCACTCCTAGCACCTGTGCATCCCAAGACCACACGCCTCATCTGGAAATTCCCCGCGCCGCCGCACCAATTGGGTGGCCTGTCGCCAGTCCCTCCGCTGAGACCGAGGTTCTGGGAGGGTCCCAAGGCTTCGGATCCATCACCCCATTCCGATTTCTCTTCAGATCCGGGTCCCGAGTTTCTCTTCCTTCTGGTGTTGGCCATGGCGGCCAGGCTGGGAGCTTCCGCAGGAGGGACTTCCCCGCAGGAGGTTGGGATGGAGTCCGATTCTGGTGCCCTCCCGTTGTCCTCAACCCGTGCGGCCTGCTGAATTCGTGGGGCCGAGGCCCGCAGCCGCCCTTTTGCCATAAGCAATCAATCCACACTCTGATCTGTTCGTCCGCAACTTTACCCAGTTCGTGTTATTTTTTCTTCCCAACCTCTTCCATCTCCTCTCACGTTCAGGAGAGGAACCAGGCCACCAGGGGCACAATCGTAGGCCTGCGAGGCTGAGAGGTGACTTGAGAATTCCATGTTAAGAAGGGAAAGGAAGGGGAGGGACACGGCCGCCCGTGCCGTAGAGCTGCAGGCCGCCCCACATCATCAACCTCCTCTACTCCGTCCGTGAGGAGCGAGAGCGGAGATCAGCGGTCACCAGACGGCGAAGGGTGGAGAAGGGAGAGCGCAGCCACGCACCGGGGCTAAAGTGCGACCTCAATTTCATCTGGTCCTCATCCCCACTGTGCACCAGCACCGGTGCCTCGTGGGAGCGCGCCTCCAGCAGCTGGGAGCGAGAGCGGGAGCAGCAGCACTGAACGGAGAGGGGCAGAGAAGGGAGTATCACCAAGCTCAAGATCAGCCGCGAGCTGAGAATGGCCCGAATGAATGAAAAGTGCATATTAACTGGTTGGTTAGCATTGTACTACATGAGTCGTGCATGATCACTAGCATGTTTAAAACATGACTTCTTGGGTACAGGAACACTATTGTTGGGATGTTACACCAGATTATGTGAAAAAATGTTATGCGAGGGAAAAGTTCAGATTATGACAGTATACCAAATTTGTTTTTTCGGTAGAAAAACAAACATCAAATTCATTTAAATAATTCAAAATTTGGATTGTTCTTTTCGTCAAAGATTTTCCCAGAAAAAATAAAACTCGCCCATCCCATTTAGGGGCGGTAATATTTGGAGAGATTCGAAAACCTTGACGCCAGGGACACGTTGAAATTGGGTTTGCCTATGTCGATAGTAAAATTTGCTGGTTGTTGTGACAATAACTTTATTTGTTTGCTGCATCTGTCACACCGATTTTCTATCTCCCGTTGCAACGTATGGGCAGTTTGCTAGTACTAGTAGTATAGTCTCCAAAAACCCTTGACAAAGGGAAAATATACCCAGCCAAATAGAGTCGCCACATCCTCAATTTAGGCAAAAACCTGCGATGTTTTTCTATGAAAAAAATAGAAAGAAAAATCGCCGTTCCATGAACCATGATCCATCACAAGGAGCGGTTCATGAGGCCGCGAACGACGACCAAACCCAGCGCGAACAGGTGATCCACCTCCGGTCCCACCGTCAGCGTCAGCACGTCCTCCCCCAGCACGACCCCCGCCGCCGTCTGCTTCCGCGCGACCTCCGCCACCACGGCGCCGTCCACTCCACTGACTCGGTACTCCGACTCGCGCTTAGTGCACACGTCGACCGTGTAGCACGTCCCCGCGCCGCCGTGCATCGCCACGGCGGCCCCACCCTTCTCAGCTTGCCGCACGCTGAACCACGGCATCGCCTCCTCGCCGGCGGCGTGGGCGCACCGGTAGACTTCCCACCTCCTGAACATGCCGAAGCCCTTGCGTCTGATCCTGATGAGGGTGTTGCCAGCACGGTCCATGAAGAAGACTTCGCGGCCGCCCTTGCAGCCGTAGTTGTCGACGCGGAAGGCGACGCCGCCGTCGGGCGTGTACACCGTGCAACCGTTGCCGTTGAACACCAGGGACTTCATCCACACCGTGTACGCCTGCCTGCTGCTCTGGTATCCACCGGAGGAAGAGCAGCTTGACGGCGATGCGGCAGCAGGGAGGGGCTGGATCTTGGCCATCGGCATCTCGGCGAGATGGAAGAAGACTTCTCTTGTGTAGCTGCTGCGGTTGCGATGAGAGCTGGTTGGGATGGTGGGGTGTCAGCGGCTGGTTCTACCTATTTATAGGTGGTTGTCCCTTGCTTATGATTTTGGTTTATGGCACTGTACGCGTCACGCGACTGGATAGAATAGTGCTAAGTGCTAACCCAAACTTGTTTATGCTCGATCTAGAACTGTGCTCGTCAGCATGCAATTAGCATCACGTTTATCTAGTGCTTTTTGGGAACAATTTTTAGCTTGACATGACAATAGATATGGCATAGTCGTTAGCGAAATTTCAGGGACACCTAATGTTTCTCCCCCATTGCACTGCAGGTTGCATGAGAGTATTTTCATTCCATACACAGATGTTACAACTTCTAAACTGTGTTAGTGAAGTTGTCACTTCCATAAGTATATGTTGGAGAAGAAGAACTTGGAAGCTGTTGACATACACATCTTTTTTTTTTGTAATGAGACATACAAACGACTGAGAAGAGGGAAATTAACGCTGATGATCCGAACCGCCACGCGCAACACGTGCGACTGGATCTCACAATCGACGATGGAAACGTACTACGGATTGTTCTGTTTGGTGAGCATCTAGCCATAAAGCAGGCCTGGTACGCATGGTAGCACCTATATATGCGCCTAATCAAGCAGCTCTATAGCTAATTAAACAAAAAAAAGGAAGGTTTAGCCCGCTCTGTTCTTGTTTAATTTCCCATGTCTGTGGTCGATCTAATTCACTCTCTTGCTCTGATGTCACTCCACAGTCCACACAGTTAGGCCGACGAGACCCACGTCATGGATTAATTGTTTTACAGCAACAGTTATCCATTCCCACATGTCAATTGACAGATTACTGGCAAAATAAGTTCAATCCTTTTCCATCATTCTTATTAGATTAGTGTACTCGCAAAATTGCGAATTTATTAATCCGTCTGCTGAATGCTTCCGGCCGAAAAAACCGGTATACAGTTTTTGTGGCGATGGCCTAACTAAAATGGATATCTAAAGATTACATTCTTGCTAGGGCCAGGAGGCTCCTCAGAGCTCAGACATTCTGGGCCGTAGATAAGGAATTACGGGCGATCCTGGCCGTCCGTTTGCTAGATATCCCTGGTCGGCCGATCAATTTCTACCCGCACGGAAGTTACCTCGAGTCTCTGCTGGTGACCCCAGGTATTTTCTGGACTCACATGTCATCCTGTGTGGTAGGTTGTTCCCGTGTGCGCTGCGGAACGGGGCGTCGCGGCGCGGTGGCAGAGGTCGTGGTTCGATCGAACTCTAGGGGTAGAATCGTCTTTTCGCGTCTAGGCCATGGTGACGGGACGACGGCCATACGCGTGTGGCGAACTGGGAGGCGACGCCGGGTACGGGAGCTACAGCCGGCGGTCGCCTCCGCCCTTTGCCCTCTCTGCCCGGCGCCAGGGGTTGTATGCAATGCGCCTCCTCGCTTATGAACCCTAGACCGGATATTTTTCGATCTAGGGTTTCTGAGCAGTCCCGCCGTCCCCGATTTGCTGTCGCTGCCGCCGCCGATTCGGAGCCCGCGAGCTCCGTCCACGCAGTAAGGAGGTGTGGCCGTGTGAGCGCCTCCGAGGAGCAGTGCTCTGCGCCGGTTCGTCAGCCTCTCTCTCTCTCTCCATTTTTATCTGGTACGATTCCACGGCCAGCTCGTTGCTGCTCGCGTCTCTGCTCCTCCCTGTTCCTCTCAAGTCTCACCTCTAGGTTCTCAACGGGTGAGTGCAGGTCGATGGCGTGCTCAGCAGGCAGGGAACGAGCCGTCTCTGTGCTATGCCTCCTCCTCCTCAACGCTGAGAAGCAGCAGCTTGGGTGGCAGCAGCATCACAGGAGATGGATCCGTACTACGCCATTCTTCTCATGACCTGATGACTGCGATGAGCCGAGGTGAGCAGGTACCCTTGATCTTCTCCTCCCATGATTCGCCTTTCTCTCTCTCTCTTGATTTAATCCCAAAAAATCCACTTCTGCTTCAGTGCGCCGCCCCTAGTTTAAGATTGAGCGGAGCTCCTGGAAACTCCCGGAGTCAGTCTGGACTCTGGAGCTGAGCCGACCTGGACCTTTTGTCTAAGATTGAGCGGAGCTCCTCGAGACTCCGGGAGTCAGTCTGGACTCTGGAGCCGAGCCGGCCTGGATACGCGGAAAAAAGAAGAAGAATTGGGGATGTTAGGATTCGAACACAGGTGTCTCCAGTGCAAGACAAGGAGCAAAGCCACTCCGATACACTTGTCTCTCTGTGATATGTTACGCATCCTGTTAAATAATACCAAACTTTCGCGTCCTTCATAGTTAAGGGAAAAGAGATGGCGGAACTTGTTTTCGCACATGGGCACGGGTGATGCCGTTTTCAAAACAATATTGAAAACCGCATTTGTATGTTTCAAAAATATCTGGAAAAAGTATATGTCATACGTATACATATTATCTATATACGCACCAAATTTCGTTCCGAAACACGTTTTATTTTAGACTACACAAAAAAGATAAATTTGTGCTATTTTTACAACTTTATAAATAGAAATTTTGTTATTTTTCTGTCGCTAGAAATAAAAAGTCTTTTTAACCGAAACTTTGCACAAATAAATATACCATATATGCGTGTTCACGTTAAAAAATTAGATTTTTTATGAAACTCAAAAATATTTTTAAAAAAAATCAAAACCGGGATCAGTCGTGCCCATGTGCACCAAATCCTAGCTATATGGAGGAGATTTCTATCGTTTTTACTCATTAATCATAGAAATTAAGTACCAATCATTCAAAATAAATTCTTAGAAATTAACAACATGAAATTAAAATATTGATAAACCCATTTTCATAAAAAACTTGATGATTATAGCACATTGATAAACATAAAAAATTCAAGACATTATGTGCATCTTGTATTCTCTACTTGCGGGGGCATGGGGCGAGGCGTGGCCGTCGGCGAGAGCATCGTGGTGTCGCCTTCTTTTCTTGCTATGCTCGCTGATTATCCGTTCTAAGGAAGGCATCTTGTAGGGCTTTGTCAGCGTGAATGGCTGTCCGTCGGTGATCTTTGATGGGAGCTGGAGTTGGGTCCCATCAGAGAGAATGGCATTTGTTAGTGGAAGTGTAGTAGTTATCCGGCGCCCTCGTCGAGAATGAGAGAGGCGGTGTTCTTCGTAGGCGACGATTGGGACATTAGGACCCTACATGCAACATTCCTAGTCATCTTCTTGTATATGTACCACAATAGGACATTAGGACCAACATAATAGTTCTGGGTCAAGTTGTCTAGTGTCGATGCATGTTGTTCCAAATGACTAGTAGGTCATATAGATATGTATTTACCACCTTTGTAACATGTGGACCCACATGCAATATCCCTAGCCATCTTGACACCAGCACATCTAGAAAATGTGGACCCACATGAAACAATCTCATAGCAATATCTTACCACCTTTGGTACATGTAGACCCACATGCATCACTTCTAGCTATGTTATATGTTGTACGACCCCAACATGATAGTTCTGAATCAAGTTGTCTAGTGTCAGTGCATGTGATTCCAAATTTCTAGTAGTTCATATAGGTATGTATCTACCTCCTTTCGGACATGTGGACCCACTTGCAACACCTCTTGCCACCTTAAGGGCTCGTTTGATTCAAAGGAATATGGTAGGATTCATTCCTATAGGAAATTTTCCTATTGAAGTTGTTTGATTTATAGGATCCAATCCTATAGAAATTATTCTCATAGGAATCTTGTAGTGCAAATCCAGGAAAAAAGCATGAGGTCCAACCTCTTGGAAAAATTCCTTCACACAATCAAACACAATCTCTATTCTTATAGGATTCAACTAGACATGCCACTCCAATCCTTTAAGTTTCCTATTGCTACACTTTCCCTATCCTTTGAATCAAACGAGCCCTAACCCGTCACATATAGGTTATGCGGATCCGGCCACATGCAACAATGATAGCCATATCTTACCATCTTTGGGATATGTGGACCCACATGCAACACTCCTAACTATGTTGTATATTGTAGAACCCATATGATAATTCTGGGTCAAGCTGCCTAGTGCCGGTGCATGTGATTTCAAATGTCTAGTAGGTCATATAGGTATGTATCTACCTTCTTTGGGACATGTGGACCCACATGCAACACCCCTAACCATCTTGACGCCAACACATCTAAGACATGTGTGGACCCAAATGCAACATTCATAGGCATATCTTACCACATTTGGGACATGTGGACCAACATGGAACACTCCTATCTATGTTGTAAGTGGTAGGACCCACACGATAGTTTTAGGTCACCCTGTCTAGTGCCGGTGCATGTGGTTCAAAATGTCTAGTAGGTCAAATAGGTATGTACCTACGTCCTTTCGGACATGTGGACCCACATGCAAAACCTATAGCCACCTTAACCCATCACATATAGGCATGTGGATCCACATGCAACACTCATAGCCATATCTTACCACATTTGGGACATGTGGATCAACATGGAACACTCCTATCTATGTTGTAAGTGGTAGGACCCACACGATAGTTTTAGGTCACCCTGTCTAGTGCCGGTGCATGTGGTTCAAATGTCTAGTAGGTCAAATAGATATGTGTCTACCTCCTTTCGGACATGTGGACCCACATGCAAAACCTATAGCCACCTTAACCCATCACATATAGGTCATGTGGATCCACAAGCAACACTCATAGTCATATCTTACCACCTTTGGGACATGTGGACCCACATGCAACACTCCTAACTATGTCGTAAGTTGTAAGACCCACATGATAGTTTTAGGTCAACTGTCTAGTTCTCGTGCATGTGATTCCAAATTTCTAGCATGTCATATTGGTATGTATCCACCTCCTTTGATCCCAACACATGATAATTCTGAATCAAGTTGTCTAGTGTCGGTGCATGTGATTCCAAATTTCTAGTAGTTCATATAGGTATGTATCTACCTCCTTTCGTACATGTGGACCCACTTGCAACACCTCTTGCCACCTTAAGGGCTCGTTTGATTCAAAGGAATATGGTAGGATTCATTCCTATAGGAAATTTTCCTATTGAAGTTGTTTGATTTATAGGATCCAATCCTATAGAAATTATTCTCATAGGAAACTTGTAGTGCAAATCCAGGAAAAAAGCATGAGGTCCAACCTCTTGGAAAAATTCCTTCACACAATCAAACACAATCTCTATTCCTATATGATTCAACTAGACATGCCACTCCAATCCTTTAAGTTTCCTATTGCTACACTTTCCCTATCCTTTGAATCAAACGAGCCCTAACCCGTCACATATAGGTCATGCGGATCCGGCCACATGCAACAATGATAGCCATATCTTACCACCTTTGGGATATGTGGACCCACATGCAACACTCCTAACTATGTAGTATATTGTAGAACCTATATGGTAATTCTGGGTCAAGCTGCCTAGTGCCGGTGCATGTGATTTCAAATGTCTAGTAGGTTATATAGGTATGTATCTACCTTCTTTGGGACATGTGGACCCACATGCAACACCCCTAACCATCTTGACCCCAACACATCTAAGACATGTGTGGACCCAAATGCAACATTCATAGGCATATCTTACCACATTTGGGACATGTGGACCAACATGGAACACTCCTATCTATGTTGTAAGTGGTAGGACCCACATGATAGTTTTAGGTCACCCTGTCTAGTGCCGGTGCATGTGGTTCAAAATGTCTAGTAGGTTAAATATGTATGTATCTACCTCCTTTCGGACATGTGGACCCACATGCAAAACCTATAGCCATAAAAAATCTAAGACCTTTGCACTATATCTATGTTTGTGTAGGAGATCATGTGTAAAAAAATTGAGCTGATTTAGAGGAGGTCGAAAAAACCACCTTCTTAGACAACCTGGTTTAAGTGGGAGACCAGACGGCCTATTCCTAAGAAGGTGATTTTTTTTAACCATATCCAAAACACTCCAAATTTGGGGTACATGGTACCTAACATGTAGTAAACAGGAATATCAGAGAAAACTGAAAAATGGAAGTTTACACTGTCCCTTTAATGTACATGCCCCAAATACGGCAGTTGTAGAACTAGATGGCTACAAGCGTTGCATGTGGGTCCATATGCCCCAAAGGTGATAAATGTACAACTATATGGTTATGAGTGTTGTATATGGATTCACATATACCAAATGTAGGTATACCTACCGCCTTACCCCTACCCCTGCCTCCTTTGGGCCATGTGGACCCAAATGCAACACTCCTATTTGGCTAAGAGTAGTTGCATGTGTATCCACATGGCCCAAAGGTGGTAGGGGTAGACCTGGTTGGCTGAGAGAGTTACACGTGGGTCTACATGGCCTAAAGGTGATATATAGATGGTCAAAATTACTGCTGCATGTAGTCCACATGTTAAAAGGGTGGTAGGGATAGACATAGCTCGTAAATGGTCCACATGCAACCAAGGTAGACAGAGGTAAGCCTTGCTGTCTATAATAGTTGAATATCGGTACACGTACCCCAAAAACGGCAGTTGTGCAACTAGATGGCTACAAGCATTGCATGTGGGTCCACATGCCCCAAAGGTGATAAATGTACAACTATATGGTTATGCGTGTTGTATATGGATTCACATATACCAAATGTAGGTATACCTGCCGCCTTACCCCTACCCCTACCTCCTTTGGGCCATGTGGACCCAAATGCAATATTCCTATTTGGCTAAGAATAGTTGCATGTGTATTCACATTGCCCAAAGGTTGTAGGGGTAGACCTGATTGGCTGAGAGAGTTACACGTGGGTCTACATGGCCTAAAGGTGATATATAGATGGTCCGAATTACTGCTGCATGTAGTCCACATGTTACAAAGGGGGTAGGGATAGACATAGCTCGTAAAGGGTCCACATGCAACCAAGGTAGACAGAGGTAAACCTTGTTGTCTATAATAGTTGAATGTCGGTATACGTACCCAAATACGGCAGTTGAACAACTAGATGGCTACAAGCGTTGCATGTGGGTCCACATGCCCCAAAGGTGATAAATGTACAACTATATGGTTATGAGTGTTGTATATGGATTCACATATACCTAGATGGTTATGAGTGGTAGGGGAAGACATAGCTGGCAAGGGTCCACATGCAATAAAGGTAGATTGGGACAAATCTAGATGGTTAGGATAGTTGCATGTGGGTCGACGTGCCCGGAGTTGTACAACCAGATGGCTAGGAGTGTCGCATGTGGGTCCACATACCCCGTAGGTGATAAACTGTATAATTAGTAGTGTTGTATATGGGTCCACATATACCAACGGTGGTACATGGTAGATCTACGAACTTCCATACATGTGGACCCGGATGCAACTATCCTAACCATGTAGACGAACACATCAACAACCATTTGTGACATATGGATCCTCATGCACCACTCCCAGCTAGGCAGATCCATTCACCCATAGCCATCTAGGTTTATTGACCTAGTTAGCTAAGAGTGTTGTATGTGGGTCCACATGGCCCCAAAGGTGGTATGGGTAGACCTAGATGTTTGAGAGTGGTGCATGTGGGTCCACATTCCCCGAAGGTGATAGATGTAAAGCTAGATGGCCGTAATTACTGTTGTATTTGGGTCCACAAGCCCTAAATGTGGTAGGGAAGACATAGCTGGCAAGGGTGCACATGCAACAAAGGTAGACAAGGATAACCTAGCTGGTTAGGATAGTTGCTTGTGGGTCCACGTGTCCCCATAAAGGGAGATGTACAACCAGACGACTAGCTAGGAGTGTCGCATGTGGATCCACATACCTCATAGGTGACGAAATGTATGGCTAGGAGTGGCACTCAACATGCAACATGCAATATGGACATATTATTGCATGTGCATCCCCATGGCCCAAAGGTGGCACTGGTAGACCTAGTTCGGTCTATAATTTGGTCAACATGCTACAAAGATAGGTGTGTTGCACGTGGATGCACATGGCCAAAAGGTGGCAAAAATACTGAAAAATTAGAAGTTTACACCGTCCCTTTAAGGTAAAGACCGAGATTTCAAACTAAGTTTCAGTTAGGCACTATAAATTGTAGAAATTTCTAAAAAAAATGTAACACCTTCACATTATATCTATGATTGTTTGATAGATCATGTGTACAAAATTTGAAATGATTTGGAGGAGGTCGAAAAAATCATCTTCTTAGAAAAACTGGTTTAAGTGACCAGACGGCCTGTCCGAAAGAAGTTGATTTTTTTCGACCATCTCCAAATGACCCCAAATTTGTTGTACATGGTGTGTAACATGTAGTAAACAGAAAAACCAAAGAAAAACTGAAAATTGGAAGTTTACACCGTCCCTTTAAGGTAAAGACGGAGATTTCAAACTAAATTTCAGTGAGGCACTATAAATTGTAAAAATTTCTAAAAAATGTAAAATCTTCGCATTATGTCTATGTTTGTTTGATAGATCATGTGTACAAAATTTGAAATGATTTGGAGGAGGTCGAAAAAATCATCTTCTTAGAAAAACTGGTTCCAGTTTCTTGAAAATGATTCTGGTTTTATAAAATGTTTTGTTTCTATTTTTGTTTCTTTTTCTTTATTTTCTTTTTGTTTTTTGTTTCCTTTTTATTTTGTTTTTTTCATTTTCAGTTTTTGCTTTATCATTTTCGTTTTTTGAAATTGGTTCACCAAAATTTTTTCATGAATTTAAATATGGTTGAATAATTTGAAAATGGTTCACGAAAAAATGTTCATAAATTTAAATATGGTGATGAATTTGAAATTGGTTCACCAAAAAATGTTCATGAATTTAAATATGGTTCACGAAAAAATGGTCATAAATTTAGTTATGGTTGATGAATTTGAAATTGGTTCACCAAAAAATGTTCATGAATTTAAATATGGTTGAAGAATGTGAAAATGGTTCACGTAAAATGTTCATAAATTTAAATATGGTTGATGAATTAGAAATTGGTTCACCAAAAAATGTTCGTGAATTTAAATATGGTTGAAGAATTTGAAAATGGTTCACGAAAAATTGTTCATAAATTTAAATATGGTGATGAATTTGAAAATGGTTCACGAAAAATTGTTCATAAATTTAAATATGGTTGATGAATTTGAAATTGGTTCACCAAAAAATGTTCATGAATTTTGAAAATGGTTGAAGAATTTGAAAATGGTTCACGAAAAAATGTTCATAAATTTAAATATGGTTGATGAATTTGAAATTGGTTCACCAAAAAATGTTCATGAATTTAAATATGGTTCACGAAAAAATGTTCATAAATTTAGTTATGGTTCACCAAATTTTTTTCATGAATTTTGAAAATGGTTGAAGAATTTGAAAATGGTTCACGAAAAATGTTCATAAATTTAAATATGGTTGATGAATTTGAAATTGGTTCACCAAAAAATGTTCATGAATTTTGAAAATGGTATGGGCTTCGAGGGCCTGACGAGGGCAAACTTACCCCTTCAACTTTCCCCATGCCTTTTCCTCAACTATGAATGACTCGAAAGTTTTAATATTAGTAAGCAAGATGGTTATTAAATCACCAAGACGTGTGTAGCACAGTGGCTTTGCTACTTGTGATTTTCTCGAGAGGCTTGGGATCGAATCCTCGGAACCCCAATTTTGCTTCCTTTTTCCGTGGCTTGTTTACAAGGCTGGCTCCGGGAGTCTCGACCTCCGCTCCGCTCCAGCGAGCGATCGGCTCCAGAGTCTCGAGTGCAGCTCCGCTCAGCTCCAGCGAATATAATTTGGGGCGGCGCACTGAAGCATTCCTCCAAAAAATCATATTTGTTTCTGCAGATTATGTTCATCTATGCTTACAAGGTGCTTGGCGAAATTCCAAGCAATTCGACCAGCGGGCTTCGTCTTCAGCGTCCGTGCAGCGGCTAGCACCTCCGGAACGGCCGGCCTCTGCTCCAACAACCCGTACGTCTTCATCCGCATGTGCAAGCAGGTTGTGGTCTTGCTTATTTGTTGTCCTGAGAGGTGGAACTAGATATTGGCTGGCAGCTTTGTGGCGCTCGTGCTAGCTTCTTTTTTTTGAAATTGCTAGCTAGCTTTGTACGGCTTGGTTTGATACATGGAGACATAGAACTAGCTAGCCTACTATTACATGAAAATTTGCTTTGCACAAATACAAATATATTTTTGTTTACCCCAACTTGTAGATTCTTGAACGGGGATAATGTTCTGTGTAATGTGGGTGGATTTATTCCTCTTCAGATTCAGGTTTATATGCCCATTTTTTCTACCACTAACGATTAACCAATTGCAGGATACTGATGACTCCCAAGTGCAGGAGATCAATTGTAGTACCTTTCAATTAGAAAAGGTTGTCAAACCCACGAGGAGCTGAAGGTATTGGTTAGCAAGATTGATAAATAAAACAATAAAAGATGCAAGTGTTTTTGGTATTTTTGGTTGTATAGTTGCAATGCAGGAAATAAACAGTAGCAAGTCAAAGCTCTCAAAGAGAGAAAGCCCAATCCTCTTATGTGCAAGAGGACAAGCTCAAGTGATGTGTAACTTATATGTGGAAAACGTTCCCGAGAGCGGCATGGATATTGCTAGGCATAGAGATTTATTAAACAACACGTTGAATATCTTGTCAAGTTTTAATCTTCTTGGACGGAGCCATTATTAGGTATAGCTAAATAAATAAACTACAACCCCTTATGATGGATCATTTGGCCAAGTAAATGACTGCACAGGAATTATTAAGACATAAAGTCCCACCATAGCATTACACTCTAAGGTCCCCGATACTAATACCCTCATAATATAACTTCATGATTCGGTCCCAGGTTTACATGTCCTCCCAAGTCTCCTCAATTCATTATACTACGGTGTTCTCCTATGAGCCCATATAGGTGAAGTGTTGTGCAGTCGACGTTCGCACAACACCATCATAGAATCACATAAAAGATAAACTCTTGACAAAATACCAACACATGTTATATATAAATCATTGCCAATTCATCCTATGCCCTCAGGAACATATGGGAACTACTCACAATGTGCAAACATGATAATATTCAGTGGCATAAGTGGTACAACACAATCTGAAAATATAACTTCTCCACCAAATAATGACAAGTACTCAATCACAAACATGAATAGTAGCACAAGAAAAGTATCTAGGGTATAGCAACTCTCAAACTACGAGGGGAACGGCGTGGATCACGGAGATGATGATGGAGATGGTGCTGGTCTTGGTGATGGTGATGGTGTAGAGGCCTCCTCCCACGCCAAGGAGGAGAGGTGATGACGATGACGATGATTTCCCCCTTCTCCGGAGCTCCGGAGCAGCAGGATCTGATCCCCTCGGAGGGAATCAGGAGTTTCGCCGCCGCCGCGGCCTCGGATGGACTTGGAAAAATTAGGGCGTAACTTTTCGGGGAGGACGAAGGCGTCGATAAAAAGCCCCAGGCGAGGAGGTGCCCGAGGCCCCACTTAGTGGGTCCCACGCGGCCAGGTACTTGGGCCGCGTGGGCCCACCCCTTTTGGGCCTCGTGGCTCTCCTCTCTTCGGTCTTCTTCCCTCTGCCTTTCTCCCGATGAAAAACCAGCTGGTATTTTCCCTTTTATTATTTGAGTCCTGTAGCTCCTGAAACATTAAAACAAGAAAAAGGAGGTTTTCTGCCTCCCAAAATTAAATACCAAAAATAGGGACTTTGTATGAAAGTCCCATAAATCATCTAAAACATGTAAAAACAATGATATAACAATGCAAATAACATTCTAATATGATACTAAAAGTTGTATAAATGATGATATAAAATGCACGTATCAACTCCCCCAAGCTTAAACCTTTACTCGTCCTCGAGTAAGTAAGGACATAGATCATTACATGCATCAATGGACTTATGGTTGATAAATAAATACGAGCATTGTATCATCATCATATTCAGTTGCAATGTAAGATTAATGAACTAAAACTCATACACATGAGGGCAACATAAGTAGAAGCTCTAGCAATCACCCTTACTTTTGAAAGCAAATAACCATTGTATGTTGGACAATTGAATCATACTATTTTTCACATGCTTTTGCTCTATAATGGCCATAGAGTATTGATGAAAATCTGAATATAAAAGGTGGACACTTTGGAAAGATATATATATATATGAGTAGAGGTAAAGCATGAATAAGTTTCATCTAACTTCTGAACTTCTCTACTTAAGTCAATGATTGTAATGTGGTAATCCTTGGTGTCAAGCTCTCATTCCCCTATCATAGCATCTTGAATGATTAAGTTTAAAGTGAAAGCAAATATGAGTAATGTGCTTGACAAAGTACAGGTTGAAAGTCTCATGCCCCTTGAATACAAGTACCTACTCCATGTGTTACTCAACTTGGAAAACAAAGCAAGTTCAAGTTAAATATCATTGTAAGTAATAATAGTATCATTAAGAGCGTCAACTGGGGTACCTCTTGTCCCAGGATATGGAACAAGCCCATATCAAAATGACAAGACAAACAAACATAATGAACAATCTCAACACCCTTTTTATTTACCATTGGATAGCTTTTTATTGTAAGGTGTATCACAGAAGGTTCACCATAGCATGTAAGTAAATTTCCACCATGAATGATGCATGGCTTAGATTAGCGGCCCAGGCGTCTCTCTAACCATTTATACAAACTCATTTAAACTCACTTCATTTCCTCATTTATTTCACCCATGGTAAGCATCCATAAACAAAAGTACATGATATCAACTAAATGAGATGATGTGCAATGTTGAAAGCTTGCCATGTGACAGCACATATGAGCTAACTCTCAACCAAAGACATTTGTCAAGCCCACAACATCATAATTTTAATCACAATGGGTCATTTTTATTATGCAATAAAGTAAAGTGTGCATCAAGTTCGTGAGAGCTATATAACCAACTTTTCCCATAACAATCAATAACATAAGCATTTTAATTCAGAGGTATAGATAACACAAATATCATGATAAACATACTCGGAATAGCATAAAGCTAATAGGTAGATATGGTGGACTCACTGGAAAAACTTTGGTTGAAGGTGTTGGAAACAAGTTTTTACTTGTTGGAATTTTTGGGCTAGCAAGAGGGAGAAAGTTGACCATCTAAATGCATGCATGAGTGTCCATAGAACTAACCATTCTCTTTACTCATTTTATAATGGGGTGATTCTACAATTGTCCAACACACTCAAGTTAATTAGGTTCAAGGCAAGATGTGACTGAAACTTCTAAATATGCCACGCTCATTTGCATGAGTGTTACCCATAAATCTCCAAACAAGGGAATCATGGATGACACCATACTTTCATATTCATTGATAAACCACAAGATAGAGATACATGATAATGCTCCATGAGCTCACACACGCCTAAGAGATATTGATAACTAAACGATAAAAGCAAAACACACCATGACTAGATAGATATGATAAACTAGTAGAGATAAAGACTAGGTGGAACTCCCCCAAGCTTGACGTCTTGCTAGAACCACTTCTGCTCTTTCTTCTTGTCTTCATAATAATTATCTTCAAGTTTTCCAACAATGCTCATCATAAGGTTGTAGGCTTTTTCAAACTCCCTTGCAGCTTCTCCCAGTTTTTCCATGAGATTCTTCTCCACCGTCTCCTTGCAAGGCTTCCACTCCGGGCTTGGTACTTTAACATTAGGGATCTTACGATCCCATTCACCAGGATAGTTCTCTTGGGTGGCACGCTTGAATTCCCTGTCAATAAGAGTAGAAACCACGTTTTTGCTAGCAAGTGCGTGCCTAGGAGCCTTCCCTCCTGTGCTCATGCGAGCCGTCTGCCTCTTGTTTCCAAGAGACACGTTCACCCTCACACCAGCAACGGAGATAGGAGAAGGTGGTGCTGTTGCAATAGGTGCGATGTCGACGAAGGGCTTGTATTCTTTCTCTTCCGCTTCCTCCTTCTCCATCTCCTCCTCGTCGGGCTTGTAGTCTTCATCATCCGAGTAGTCCTTCCTCTTCCTATTCCTTCTCCATATGGACGTGGGGCTGTTGCCCTCGAGTTCATCATCATCATTGTCCATGGAGGAGCATTGGAAGGAGTCTCCCGAAGACATAGCTAAAAACCTGACAGGCAGAAACAGCAAAAGCAAAGATCGCTCGAGAACGCTCGGTGCGAGATTAGATCAACGAAAAGGGGTATATATTGACGGTTTTAGGTCAAGACGAAGCGTCGGAGTCGAAAACGAGACGGAACGGGACTCCGAGGGGCAAAAGGAGTGGTCCCACGCGGCCCAAGATTCTGGCCGCGTGGGACCCCTTGTTTCCTTCCTCGGGTCTCCGCTTCGTCCAGTTTTCTTGTCCCACACGTTAATTTCCATAAAAAATGACTTTCCAACACAAAAGTTACCTATTATTGATTTTGGGTTTCTGAAACTGCAAAATTCTTCGCAATTACCTCCTCCGGTGTCTTTAAATTCAACTCCTCCACCTTTCCGATGAAGCTCTTCCTGCAATATAATGTTTAAGGCGTTGTCCATTGACTACATGAGGTTTACCTTTCATATCACCGTGAAGACGGATAGCTCCTGAACGGTACACCTCCTGTATCACTAATGGTCCCTGCCACTTTGAAGCTAACTTTCCTGCAGAAAACTTGAAACGAGAATTGTACAATAAAACTTGATCACCTACTTTGAATTCTTTTCTCTTAATTTTCTTGTCATGCCAAATTTTAACTTTCTCTTTAAACATTCTAGCACTTTCATAAGCTTCGTTTCTCCATTCATCAAGTAGGTTTAAATCAAGAATTCTCTTCTCTCCAGCAGTCTTAAAATCAAAGTTCAATTGTTTAATAGCCCATCTAGCATTATGTTCTAATTCAACAGGTAAATGACAAGCTTTTCCATAAACCATTCTATAAGGAGACATTCCCATAGGATTTTTAAAAGCAGTTCTATAAGCCCATAATGCATCATTAATTTTAGTTGGCCAATCAGATCTAGACTTATTCACTGTCTTCTCCAAAATGAGTTTAATTTCCCTATTACTTAATTCAACTTGTCCACTTGTTTGAGGGTGATAGGGAGATGCAATTCTATGGTTAACATCATATTTTGCCAATGTTTTTCTAAGAATACCATGCAAGAAATGAGAACCACCATCAGTAATTAAAAACCTAGGAACACCAAACCTGGGGAAAATGATGTCCTTGAGCATCGTCATTGCTGTGGCATGATCTGCACTCTTGGTTGGAATTGCTTCCACCCACTTTGTAACATAATCCACTGCAACCAAAATATGAGTATGTTTTGTCTTTGACTCTGGGAAAGGCCCCATAAAGTCAAAGCCCCAAACATCAAATGGCTCAAGTGGCAAAGAATAATTCATAGGCATTTCATTTCTCCTACCAATATTTCCTACTCTTTGACATTTATCACAAGATTTAACATATTCAGCACAATCCTTAAATAAAGTAGGCCAATAGAAACCAGATTGTAATACCTTTGCACCTGTACGATCTCCTGCATGATGCCCTCCATAAGGACTGTCATGACAATCTCTTATAATAGCCTGTTGTTCATGCTCAGGTACACAACGTCTAATAATACCATCCACACTTTTCTTATAAAGGAAAGGATCATCCCAAAAATAATGTCTAAGATCATAAAAGAATTTCTTTCTTTGTTGAAAAGTGAAGTGTGGAGGTAGAACTTTACCAACAATAAAATTTGCATAGTTGGCAAACCATGGTGATGCAACTTTAGCACTAGAAACATTAACAATTGCAAGTTGTTCATTAACAAAGCTATCATTAATAGGAATAGGATCATCAGGTATATTTTCCATTCTAGAAAGATGATCAGCTACTTGATTATCTTCCCCTTTCCTATCAACAATGTGTAAATCAAATTCTTGCAATAGAAGTACCCATCTTATTAATCTAGGCTTAGCATCTTTCTTATGCATTAAGTATTTAATGGCAGAATGATCAGTATGCAATGTGACTTTCGAATCAGTAATATAAGGTCTAAACTTGTCACAAGCAAATAGCACTGCTAAAAATTCTTTTTCAGTTGTGGCATAATTCCTTTGAGCAGCATCAAGTGTTCTACTAGCATAATAAATGACATTCAGTTTCTTATCAACACGTTGGCCCAAAACAGCCCCAACTGCATAATCACTAGCATCACACATAATTTCAAAAGGCAATTTCCAATCAGGAGGTTGAATAATAGGAGCACTTATTAAAGCATTCTTCAAAATATTAAAGGACTCAATGCAATCATCATTAAAAGAGAAAGGAACATCCTTTTGCAAAAGATTGGTTAGGGGTTTTGATATTTTGGAGAAATCTTTAATAAACCTACGATAAAAACCTGCATGCCCAAGAAAACTTCTTATACCTTTGATGTCCCTTGGGTATGGCAGCTTTTCAATAGCTTCTATCTTTGCTGGGTCAACTTCTATTCCTTTTCCAGAAATCTTATGCCCAAGAACAATACCTTCAGTAACCATGAAGTGACACTTCTCCCAGTTTAAAACTAAGTGTTGGTCTTCACAACGCTGCAAAACTTTGTTAAGGTTGAACAAGCAATTATCGAAGGAAGTACCATACACAGAAAAATCATCCATAAAACTTCCATTATCTTTTCAATATAATCAGCAAATATAGCATTCATGCATCTTTGAAAAGTAGCAGGAGCATTACATAACCGAATGGCATTCTCCTATAAGCAAATGTACCATATGGGCAAGTAAAAGTGGTCTTTTCTTGATCATCCTTATGGACTGGAATTTGTGAGAAACCTGAATAACCATCTAAATAAAAAGTGAGAGTGTTTAGATAACCTTTCTAACATTTGATCAATAAATGGCAATGGGTAATGATCTTTACGAGTTGCTTTATTTAACTTCCTGAAATCAATACACATCCTATAACCAACAACAGTACGTTGAGCCACAAGTTCATCCTCATCATTTGGAACAACAGTCATTCCACCCTTTTTAGGAACACAATGAACAGGACTAACCCACTTACTATCAGCTATGGGATAAATGATACCAGCTTCAATAAGTCTTATTACCTCTTTCCTTACCACTTCTTCATTTTTGGATGGAGACGGCGTTGATAATCAACAACAGGTTTTGCATCCTCTTCCAAATTAATTTTATGCATACATAGAGCTGGGCTTATACCTTTAAGATCATCAAGAGAGTATCCAATGGCTGGTCGGTGAGCTTTAAGCACATCAAGTAATTTCTCTTCTTCAGCTGAAAGGTTAGCACTAATAATGACAGGATATATGCTCTT
Source organism: Poa pratensis (assembly GCA_947311845.1). Lineage (NCBI taxonomy): Eukaryota > Viridiplantae > Streptophyta > Magnoliopsida > Poales > Poaceae > Poa > Poa pratensis. Next base: position 17,141,347 of record CAMZMU010000027.1, on the reverse strand, counting down.
CTCATCCAAATATGCATATTTCAGATTTGTAGGCAAAGGTTTTAATTCAAAGCTAGGATCCCCTTTAGGTGGTGGTAGCACTCCTAAATTATCAGGTGGGATATGCAATTGTAATTGTGGTGGTTGTTGCCATAATATTTGTTCTAAAGCATCCTTTTCCTCATCATTAAATGGTTCATCTTGATTAAGCATATAACGTTCTACAACATCTGTTGAAGCTACAGCTATATGTGCAAGAGTTTCAATTATATCTTCAGAAATTGGCTCTTTCACAACATGTTTATCAGCAAATTTGGAAAAGTTGAATTCAAGTTTTTCACCAGCACATTTAATAAACACTTTCTCTTTAGGCAAATTAATTTCAGCACCAACAGTGTTTAAGAAAGGTCTACCAAAAATGATAGGACAAAAAGAATCTTGAGGACAACCAAGCACAATAAAATCAGCAGGATATTTTATTTTGCCAACCAATACTTCAACATCTCTAACAATTCCAAATGGACTAATATAATCTTTATTAGCAAGTTGAATTGTCATACCTGTCTCTTCCATAATGATAGGATCAATATCAGGCTTGATTTCAAGATAAAGAGAATATGGAATGACACTAATACTTGCTCCAATATCACATAGACCATGATAACTTGAAGTCCCAATAGAGCATGATATAACAGGTTTACCAACTTTGGCCGAATTACCTTTGATGACCTTAGTAGCATCTTCACATAAATAAACATCAACAGGGTCTTCTTCATTTAATTGTTTGATAATTGAAATTTGACTGTTGACTTCCACCTGTTCATAAGGCTGAGAACATCTTCTTTTACTCTTGTTAGTAACAGCAATAAGTAAATTCTCCTTAATTTGGTTTGGATATGGAGGTGGTTCAACATACTCTTCAATTGTCACAGATGACACTGGTTCTGCCTGTTTAATAACTTTAGGAACAACAATAGATTGTTTAACAGGTTCAACATAAACTTCAAAACCACTTTGAGGAACACAGATATGCTCAGCAAAACCTTTAGCTATCTCAATTATAACATAAGGATCAAGATTAAAAGTATCACTCAGATTTTTAAACAACATAGAAGTAGAGAAGTTCTCTACACATGAATATCCATAATCAAAATAGGCTCATTACCTTTATCAAGATCCCAATGACTAGTATTTTCAGAAATAGTCTCCAATAAATTCCATGCTTCTTCTTCAGTATTATTAGTAAAACTTCCACCAGATGAATTATCCAGAATTTCCTTGTGCTTCGACGGTAGCCTCACATAAAAGTTTATCAATATAAGTTTCCTTGTAAGATCATGACAAGGATTCTTGCGAAGGAGTTCCTTTAACCTCCCCCAAGCTTGAGTAATACTCTCTCCCAGATGTGGCCAGAAATTAAATATATAGCAGCGGTTCTCATAAGCTTCTTTAGGAGTAAAATATTTAAGAAAGAAAACCTTCCTCAAGATATTCCATTCAATAGCACCTCTTCATCAAGACCTGTACCAATCACGAGCATTACCAGATAAAGACAAATATAATAACTTCCTTTTTACCTGATCTTCAGAAATACCAGGAAGTCTAAATAAACCACATATGTCTTCAATTAACTCCATGTGTTCACGTGCAGACTTAGTTCCATCACCTGTAAATGGATTTTTCATAACTCTTTTAACATGACCAAGGGAATTTTAAATCCCACTTTAGGTATCTCAGACACAGTAGTTTCAACCACTTTAGGAGTAGTGGCATAAGCACTTTCATATAGAGCAAGATGCAGCGAGGCACGATTCATAAATGCCATAGTAACAATGAGATATAAACAGCTTTCAAGTTTCCTTACCAAACTTCTTACCAATAGCGCTACGCTCCCCGGCAACGGCGCCAGAAAAGTATCTTGATGACTCCCAAGTGCAGGAGATCAATTGTAGTACCTTTCAATTAGAAAAGGTTGTCGAACCCACGAGGAGCTGAAGGTATTGGTTAGTAAGATTGATAAATAAAACAATAAAAGATGCAAGTGTTTTTGGTATTTTTGGTTGTATAGTTGCAATGCAGAAATAAACAGTAGCAAGTCAAAGCTCTCAAAGAGAGAAAGCCCAATCCTCTTATGTGCAAGAGGACAAGCTCAAGTGATGTGTAACTTATATGTGGAAAACGTTCCCGAGGGCGGCATGGATATTGCTAGGCATAGAGATTTATTAAACAACACGTTGAATATCTTGTCAAGTTTTAATCTTCTTTGGACGGAGCCATTATTAGGTATAGCTAAATAAATAAACTACAACCCCTTATGATGGATCATGTGGCCAAGTAAATGACTGCACAAGAATTATTAAGACATAAAGTCCCACCATAGCATTACACTCTAAGGTCCCCGATACTAATACCCTCATAATATAACTTCATGATTCGGTCCCAGGTTTACATGTCCTCCCAAGTCTCCCTCAATTCATTATACTACGGTGTTCTCCTATGAGCCCATATAGGTGAAGTGTTGTGCAGTCGACGTTCGCACAACACCATCATAGAATCACATAAAAGATAAACTCTTGACAAAATACCAACACATGTTATATATAAATCATTGCCAATTCATCCTATGCCCTCAGGAACATATGGGAACTACTCACAACGTGCAAACATGATAATATTCAGTGGCATAAGTGGTACAACACAATCTGAAAATATAACTTCACCACCAAATAATGACAAGTACTCAATCACAAACATGAATAGTAGCACAAGACAAGTATCTAGGGTATAGCAACTCTCAAACTACGAGGGGAACGGAGTGGATCACGGAGATGATGATGGAGATGGTGCTGGTCTTGGTGATGGTGATGATGTGTAGAGGCCTCCTCCCACGCCAAGGAGGAGAGGTGATGACGATGACGATGATTTCCCCTTCTCCGGAGCTCCGGAGCAGCAGGATCTGATCCCCCTCGGAGGGAATCAGGAGTTTCGCCGCCGCGCGGCCTCGGATGGACTTGGAAAAATTAGGGCGTAACTTTTCGGGGAGGACGAAGGCGTCGATAAAAAGCCCCAGGCGAGGAGGTGCCCGAGGCCCCACTTAGTGGGTCCCACGCGGCCAGGTACTTGGGCCGCGTGGGCCCACCCTTTTGGGCCTCGTGGCTCTCCTCTCTTCGGTCTTCTTCCCTCTGCCTTTCTCCCGATGAAAAACCAGCTGGTATTTTCCTTTTATTATTTGAGTCCTGTAGCTCCTGAAACATTAAAAACAAGAAAAAGGAGGTTTTCTGCCTCCCAGAAATTAAATACCAAAAATAGGGACTTTGTATGAAAGTCCCATAAATCATCTAAAACATGTAAAAACAATGATATAACAATGCAAATAACATTCTAATATGATACTAAAAGTTGTATAAATGATGATATAAAATGCACGTGTCAGATACAAAGATAAGAAATTGATCCGAACAAAACTTTGGAACATCTGACATCAAGTATGGAGAGAATGCTACCCAATTGTGTCACAACCATATGTTCTTTCTACACCTTTTTGCTTCTTCAATAGCCCAAGATCGTGCTAATTTCATTGTTCAAAGCTACTCTTATGAGATGCAGGGTGCACATTACCTTTTAAATTATATGCAGGTCCATCCATCCTACGCGAACATCTTCTCTTTTAGCTTTATTAGTCTCAGGTCAGTACCGCTTCTCATTTTTGTGGCTACAATTTTTTTTGTGCAGAAATTCTTGTGTTTATACCTTCATATGGTTGGGTCTGATGATATGCTAAATTATGGATAGTGATTATTGCTAATAAGATGATTATTTCTTCTTAAGCATTAAATTAGGACCAATTTTACCACATGGGACTATAAACTCTTGGGTTCTCTCTCTCTACTAACCCTACTTATCCAGGTGCATGTCTAGAGCCATCTCACCATTAACCATTTAATATCAATGCATAATGTTTATTTATTTATTCTCTCCATCTGATTTATGGTCTTCCTATTGTTCTGTTCCTGTGGTTCCAATTGCATTGCTTGAAAAAAGAACATGTTATCTTCTTCTCAAAAGGAGTAGCTGAAGGATGGTTACATTACCACATGGTGAAGCATATGTTTGTTGTTGTGATGTGTGCAAGTCAAGCGTTGATTCATGATTATTTTTGGTGAGTTTCATCTTTTAATGCATGTTTTTCTTCGATCGTGTAGGCACCAGTATAAGCTCCTGTATATGAATATGTGATGTCTTCCTTTTCTTGCTATTGAGATCTGAATAAATGCTCAGTTCAATAGAGGTGTGTAGTACATTTTATATATGAAGCAAATAGGTTGTCCAAATGAAAAATGACAATTACTAAATAGCTCCGGATGGGGTGTGCAGTACATATTAGTTAGTACAGCATCGGAAAGCTCAATTATGTGAAATATTGTTGTCTTGCTTACCTTATCTTAGTAAACAGTAATTGAACATGTTAATTGCAGTTGTGACACAAGCAACTCACCTTTCAACTGAGAATGCCATTAGTGAACAGAGCTTTATGATCATTCTCTTATAGTTTTCCATCATGCTTCCTTCTACGTGTTCTGCAGGTTGGGTAATTGCCATAGTCCTCGCCCCTCGGTGCGTGAGCGTAGGAACTGCCAGGGAGGGTTTATTGCCATTGTTTTCGCCCCGGCTTTACAACAGGAGCTCCTCAATGGCGCTAGTCTTGGACCTGACATCACGACTCGACATGATTTTCGCATAACTAGGTTACATACTTTCCTTTGGATTTGTTATCTTCAGCTCATTAAGTATTCTGGACTTTTACCTCCATTCTTTCCCACACATTATGAATCCAAAAAAATATTTGACTGTTTGTTGTGCCTGCTAATTGTTTCGTCCAGAAGTTGCTAATTGATTGATCCAAGTGCAAAATTTCCATTAATATTTGAGAGCTTCATTCTGCTCTCAGACTGTTGCAAGTATCATGTATATTGTGTCCCATGCAGCTAACGGGATTATTGCAATGATTTGAGAGGCTCAAATTCCTGGATATTGAAGGGATATCTGCTATAGGAAGTAATCTTAACTTTTGAGTCATCTATTTTGAAATGGTCCTTGCACATACGCATGGTATTTTAAAGCTTTTCTACCTAATTTGAGTTGCATAGTTTCACTCCAGTACGGTCATTCACTAGTACAGAACGACACATCGAAAATGGGCCAAAAACCCCTTCGGCAACGGAGAAAGGGTCCGTGTCCCCGACCCTGTCACTGATGTGAAGGCCTTCATCGGTAACGGAGGCAAAAAATGTCACCGATGAGGCATAAGTTGGCTATGGTTGCGGACCCATCTCCGTTTCCGATGTATCGGTGCATCAGTAACGGAGATTCTATTTTACTCGTTTGCATTGAGGTTCTTTCAGAAGCCTACAGGAGCAATTCGGTTGCCAAATTACATTCAAAATCTCACGGCAGAAGCACAAAGTTGCTACCAAATCCATTCATAACGTATATAAGAATTGTCATCATTACATAGCATCAAAAGATGAGTTACACATGCCTCACTAATCCTATCATTCTCATGCCTCCCTAAACTTAACTTTTATGACACTCCACTCTTCTCCAGCTCCACCTTCATCCTCAGTTCCGAAGCGCCGAAAACGGAATTCGACCTAGCAAAAGACTCGAGTATCGGTTTCATGCTTCTCCAAATCACATCTGCAGCCAAATTGCTACACACATACACAAAATAGATGGAGAAACAAAAACAAGAAACCACACCGAGCTCGCAAGCCTCCTTAGCAAATTAATCTTGCCAAATTCTTCGTAGCGAGGCTTGCTCCATCTTGGACGGTGTCGCTGAAATATAATAACGTCACCGCTGTGGCATTTCGGCCACACTGTCCAAGATACTCTTAATTAAAAAAGTGTTTTGAACAGTGCAGCGAAACGTCACAACAGCGACGGTTCACGGATATGATCCCACTTTGTATTTAGCTCTTTTAAAGCGTGTTTGGATCTGCATGGCGCTTCTGCATATAAAATACATGGATGTCTAGTTAGAAAAGAGCCAAATATGATGCTACATGACATAAATACAATTTAAGATGAAAACAGTTTACACCTTAAGCGCATATATCCGTGTGCTTGCTGTCCGATCGAAACGATTTGGAGGCAGAACTTGAAGGTGATTTTACCTTCAATTGCCTCACCATTTTTATGCATTGTCGCCGAAATATACTATTACTTCATACACTAGCTACACAAAATCATAACGAGGATTAGCACATTGACAAAGGGTTGAAATTAATCTATTAGACTTCAAATACTAAAAACAAACATAACACAATACTAGACTTCAAATACTAGACAAGTTGAAGGTAATGTATTCATCATCGGCAGTACTAAAAACAAACACAACACAATACTAGACTTCAAATACTAGACAAGTTTTATATGCTAATTTAAAAAATGTAAGATCTAGTGTTGAGGGGTGTATTCATCATCGGCAATACTACAATGCTAGACAGAACACAATACTATAATACTAGACAGTACTACAATACTAGATCGGTAGATGCTACTTTAAATAAAATGTAAGATCTAGTGTCGAGGGGTGTATTCATCATCGGCACTAGACAGAACACAATACAAGACTTCAAATACTAGACAAGTTTTCTGTGCTACTTTAAACAAATGTAAGATCTAGTCGGCTACATACCCGGGGAAGATGCACGGCAATAGACCAGTAGATCCGCGTCGGCGACATACTCGAGGAAGATGCGCGGCAGCTCGCCGACGAGCCGCTGGGGGGGGGGATGCGCGGTGGCTCACGACGCACCGCTGGGGGGGATGCGCGGCGGCTCACGACGCGCCGCTGGGGGAAGATGCACTGCGGCGATGCCGGCCGGACGCGCCGCTCAGATCTGCGAGATAAGGGTTAGGTCTGGAGCTGCCGCCACACTATGATTGTGGAGTGAGAGTGAAGAGGTGTACCCTCATCAAATCCCATGGTTAAGGACCTAGGGTTGAGATTATGGGGAGAGAACGTGGTAGTACTGTTAGTTTCGTCGGCTGACAAGCAGAGGCAAAGATTTACCCAGGTTCAGGCCCCTCGAGTGGAGGTAAAGACCCTACTTCCTGCTTGTCTGTTATTGATCGCTGGAGATTATGTGGTTCCAAGGTGACTCCAGCGAGATGACGATCTCACAAGAGCTTTGGTGGTTCGAGTATGGTCTGGTCCTAGATCGGCACCCCTCCCAGCCATTAAATAGGCAGGGTCTCGGGAGTTTGTTACCGGCCTAGTTTACACATAAGGAAAGTATAAACCGACTATGTATATGCCTAAACTTGGAAGTTACTCCATCTTGTTGGGCCTCTCGTCTTGGTCTTCGAGTCATATCTTTGCTAGTTGGGCTTCTAGTCATCACGTGCACCAGGTACCCTTATAGTAGGGTACCCGAGATATATATCCTTGTCAGTAGCCCCCGAGTAGCCCCCGAGTACTTGTCTGACTCGAAAAATCGGGCATGGACTCATTCGTAAGTGCACGTCATATGCTTATCATTATAATTGGAATTCCTGTATGAATCGCACATGTTGGCTATGTCGAGTATTTCATCGACTGTGGTTTTTGCTTATGATGATCAAGGGATAATAGCTTAGCAGGCCCAGTTCACTCGACGGATCGGGACTGGTTAACTACACATTTGGGTAACACCTTGCTAGCTTTCAATCAAACTCGAGTCCCCGGACTCGAATCTGGAACAAACTGGTCAGATTTGACTAGGCCGCTGAGGTCTTACTGAGTTGATCTGCAGTATAACTTTGAATTTTACCCAACGCATCCGTCAGGATTTTTCATCATGTCTGCTGACACGGAAAGTATAAGGATTGACGTTGCTGAAACGGTCCTTAGCCCAGCCCAAAAGTACGGCGGGTCTTACCTTTGCACTATGCGTGCATCATCCGAGGTATTTGCGACGGACGCAACTCGGGAATGTTTCGAGTATGATTTTACATATGAACACAGTCGATATATTCATCGACTGACACTTTGACACTATTTTATCGGTGCGCGACAGCGCTCCCGATGGGAGTAGCCCCCGAGATTGTGCTTTATTGATTGCAATGAAGGATAATCTCAAAACCATTATTCTCTACATTTGTTAGTCGAAGAAAACCTTTTGCCATAATTCTATCGGGTGCGCGTCAGCGCTCCCGATGGGAGTAGCCCCCGAGATTATGTTTTATTACTTGTAATGGAGGATAATCTCAGAATCACCCAGTCATGATCATCTTTAGTCGAAGAAATTTTTGATATGCTCCCGATGGGAGTATTATGTGGAGACAGTCGAGTGAACATACACTCGACAACCAATCGAGTGATTAATATGCTTTGGGCGAACCCGACATCTTTTCTGAATAAATTTGCTGCAATGACGTCAGGGATGACGTTTTATGGCAACTGCACCACCTGACACGTGGTGGCGTGCGCTGTGCTGCGAGAGATGGGACGTGACACGTCTTGTGGGCCCATTGTACAGCCGTTTGGACTGGATTTGACCGTTCAGGCACGATTTCTCCGGAGCCATGATGGTAGTTCCTAGATTCCCGTGCGTAGTGGCAGAGTGGCCGGCGACGGTTGCCCTCCGTGGCTGCCACGTGTACGGTTAGATTTGCTTATGTGCCCACGATCTCGCATCGACGGTGCGGATTCTTTTGCTTTTGAGGTTAAAAAGGGGGACGACGGCGTAAATAGTGTTTTTACTTGCCATTTGCTCTCCGCCGCCGCTACTTCTTCTTCCTCCTCTCGCATCGCCATTGCCTCAGAGTAAAGCTTGTGGAACCACCACCGTGATGACGAAGCCTACCACCCGAAGGGGCAGGAGTGCTGCATCGGCGGACAGCGCCACGGGAACCGCTGCCACTGGCTTGAAGAGGGAGAAGGGCGCGTGGACCAAATCCACCTGCAGCAAGAGGATGCTCGCCGGCCTGCGGAACGACGGGCTGATCCCTGAGGATGCTTCTCAAGTTCGTCTCCCCGGTGCCGAGGTAATCCCGTGCCCAGGCCCCAATGAGCGGGTCTGCTTTGTTGATTTTCCTTCCCGTGAACATGGGATTCTCCTTCCCTGTTCACAACTTTCTCGTGCACTGATGCACGTGTATGGAGTGCAATTGCACGATTTTACGCCCAATGGGCTTTTGCACATTGCGTGTTACTTCGTCCTTTGCGAGTGCTTCTTGGGGGTGGCACCCCACTTTGGTCTGTTCCACCGCATCTTCAACGTCAAGCGCCAGCACAACACCAAGGGACCTGGTGGTTTTGGAGTACAGGCTCGACCTGATGTCAAGTACTTCAAGATCAACTTCCTGGAGTCTGTGCAAGGATGGCGCCGGAAGTGGTTCTACATCAAGGATGTGACCATTGGCGACCAAACCTTCGGGTTGCCGTCCTTTGACGCAGACGCCCTGGTGAAGAAGAGGCCATCATGGATTGCCCAGCCGACCGGAGTCGAAGCCGAAGAGGCTGACATTCTGATGGAGAAGGTGCTGAAGCTTCAGACCACTGCAGGTCGAGAGGTCACAGGGATCCATCTGCTAGCCATTATGGCCAAAAGGCGAGTGCAGCCTCTCCGAGCCCGAGTGCATGCTTTGTGGGCATATGGTGGGGCTTCTGATCCAACCCGCTCACGCGCAGTTGAGCTATCTGATGCGGAAGCGGAGAAGTTGGTAAGGAGTCTTACCAAGCTTACTGATGAAGATCCCTGCGAGATGAACTCGCCTGTGCCTCCTTATGAGACCAGCAACCCTCTGCCAGAGGTAACAGTTGATATTACATCTCAGGTGATATGTTATGCATGTGTGATGTTGAATCCTTTGTTGTTTATGTGTGCAGGGACACAAAATGTTTGAGTCAATGCCTCCCCTGCCAGAGAGCGGCCCAGTGCCCGACAATGAGCCACTCGAGGCAGATTCTGATGATGAGATGGCTTCACTCGCCACCGCGCACACGCCAGAAGCCGATGAGGGCGATGCTGTGGTGCAAGGCAAGCAGAAGCGGTCACGCGATGAGGAAGACACCGCTGACTCGGAGGAGAAGGAGGAAGACATGACGGAGTCGATGACGGCGCCACTCGAGGTTCCCCCGATTCGCTCGCTTCCCCCTCGACCACCAAAGAAATCGCGCCCGAGCGTGGGTGTGCTTGCACCTGGTCGATTGTGCGACCTTACTGAAGAGTAAGTATCATGTGCATATGCTTCGTAATGTTATGAATAATCAGCACCTTGTATACTTATAATGTGTGAAACAGTGTTTCCTCAGATGAGGATATGCCTCCGCCACCTACGGCGGAAAAGAGCAGTGCAGCGTCCACTGCACGGACGCTGCCACCAGAGCAGCCGCCTACCCCAGCGACTCCTGCCGCTAAGACCAAAGCTACGCCACCCCAGCCGGAGGTTGCAGCAACTGAGAGTGGAGCTGCGGCTACAGGTGTCCCTACGTCGACTTCTTCCTTCTTGGAACACGTAAGTTTGTGCTTGCCATAGTTTTAATCCTCATCGAATGCGAATTTTTTGCCTATACTCAGTTATTTGAGTTGTGAATTTGCCCATGTCGTGTATTTAGGCGTTTGTGCGAGAGTTACTGAAGGCTGGTGCCCAGTATGTGAACAAGGAGACTGAAGCCGCCACCCTGCAGCAGCAACTCGAAGTTGCAAAGAGTGTGTATCTTTTTATGCTATCACCACTTGTTGAGGGTGATTTCTCTTGCAGCTTACTAATCATGTGCGTCTGTTTTTGCAGAGGCCACTACTGAAGCGGCAGAAAATTTGAACAACGCCACCCGTCGAGTGGCTGATCTGGAGAAGAGGCTGAAAGCAGCCGAAGTTAGGGAGGAGTCGGCGATTGGTCGACTCTCTGCCGCCAGCACCAGCTTAACTGGTAAGAATTTTTGCTCTGTTCCCTAGATGTTTGAGGTTCTGATATATGGTACTAATTATTTTGCCCATATGCTATGTGTGATGGATGGCCCGACTGCTACTGGCAAGCAGAGCCTTGTCACCTCACTTGATGAGAATGTGACTGTCTCGGAGGCTACCAGTAGCAGAGCAGGGGAGATGCTAACGCAAGCGGCGAGTGCCCTGGGCGCCCTCCATGGCAGCTTCTTCCCCGGCGAGGAGCTACCATCCTCCTTTGCAGAACTAGTTGAGCTATTCAAGCCTGAAGGGACTGCCGTCGCAGACTTCTGTCGCGAGCAAATGGTAAGTGGTGCTCAGACTACTTTTCTCATGTTGCTCGCGCACGGAGTCGAGGCAGATTTTGACGCAGCCACAAAGAAGTTTCCACGGGGTCCTGGTGGCAAAACCGTCGGACTCGGCACTTGGATGGAAGCCGCCAAAACATACGCCCAACAGCTGGTAACAACTGTTGAAGAAAGGGCAGCCAAGGTCCAGGCAAAGAAAACTTCCTCCAAGAAGTCGACGACTTAGCTAGTGACCCCTTTGTTTGACTAGGTCTAGGAATTGCGTCACTTTGCTTTTGCTATATGTAAATTATCAGACATCGTATCTGTGTTGTTATGAAACATGAACTTCAGTGATCGGGAGGCGCAGCCCCCGAGCCTTTTGCTTGAGCTCTTTTATGCTTCCTTATGCTTTGGATTATTCTGACTGTAGAACCGAGCTTCTAAACCATCGACTGTCCCTGTTGTGGGTGGTTGATGGCTACGTGTTGGTGAACCCCAAGAGGAAGGTTATGATGTAGACAGCATAAGTTTTCCCTTGAGAAATCTACCCAAGGTTATCAATCCAGTAGGACTTGACGATCTATCGGAAGGTTGTTGATGTTGACTCCCCCTGGCGCTAGGGAGCTTGCACCAACGTGGAATCTGCACAGACACAAACCAGAACTTTGCCCAACACGAAACAGAGAGGTTGTCAATCTCTCCGGTCTTGCAGAAACAAAGAGTTAAACGTATGGTGTGGAAAACAGCAGGAAAAACAGCAAGTAACAGGAAACAGATGATTGCAGCAGGTTGTGTAAACAGTATGAGGAAATTGGACCAGGGTCCACAGTTCACTAGTGGTGTCTCTCTCAGAACAGATAACTAGCATGTTGGGTAAACAAATTACAGCTGGGCAATTGACAAATAGAGAGGGCATAACAATGCAATACATGCCAAGATGTCTACTATGAAATCTAGTTGGGCATTACAACAAAGTACATAGCCCGTTATTCCAACAGCATCTATGCCTAAATAATCCACCTTCAAGGCAGCATCCGCATCCTATTCAGTATTAAGTTGCTAACAACAGATTATTGCATGAAGTAATTGTGTAATGTAATCAATACAAGTGCCCTTGGACACTGCACCAATGTTTTATCCCTAGTAGCAACAGCACATCTACCATCTTAGACCTTTCTGTCACTGATCCAGATATCTAGAGACTGAACCCACTATCGAGCATAAATACCCCCTCTTGGAGTCACAAGCATCTACTTGGCCAAAGCATCTACTAGCAACGGAGAGCATGCAAGATCAAGAGCACATAGATAAACAACTTGAATAAACATGGTATCAATATTCATCGGATCCCAGCAAACACAACATCTAGCATTACAATAAGATGATCTTGATCATGTTAGGCAGCTCACAAGATCTAAACATGGAGGCACAAGGTAGAGAGACAACCATCTAGCTACTGCTATGGACCCGTAGTCCAGGGGTGGACTACTCACGCATCACTCCGGAGGCAGGCATGGTGATGTAGAGCCCTCCGGTGATGATCTCCCCTCCGGCAGGGTGCCGGGAAGAGCTTCAGAACTCCTCCGATCTGAGATTGACGATGACGGCCGCGACGGAACTTTTCGTGGAATATGATCGACCGTAATAGGGTTTTCGCGTCGCGGAGAATATATAGGCGAAGAGGCGGCGTCGGTGGCCGAGGGGCCACCACGCCATAGGGGGGCGGGCCCACCCTGGGCCGCGCCCTAGTGTGGCGTGGCCCCCTGGTGGGTCTGCTCCGACTCCCCTTTGGACTCCGTGATCTCCTCGTGATATTATTGACGATGTCTTTTGTTTCGTCCAATTCCGAGAATATTTCCTTAATAGATTTTCTGAAACCAAAAACAGCAGAAAACAGGGAACTGGCACTGTGGCATCTTGTTAATAGGTTAGTCCCAGAAAATGCATAAAAATGATATAAAGTGTAGCCAAAACATGTAGCAATTGATATAATATCAGCATGGAACATCAAAAATTATAGATACGTTTGAGACGTATCAAGCATCCCCAAGCTTAGTTCCTGCTCGTCCTCGAGTAGGTAAACGATAAAAACAGATTTTTTGAAGTGACATGCTACCAACACAATCTTTGATCAAATAACAATGTAATGCACATGATCTGAATGAAGTGATCCAAGCCAATGGTCTATAGTTTGCAAGCAAGTAAATAAAGAGTAAACATAAGTGATCACACAAGTGCAAACTTTCATGAATAACACTATAAAACATTTAGAGATATAATAGTCTAACATAATAGTTAGCTCACAGCAGCAATAATTCTCAACATGAAAGTGTTTGTATCAACACAAAGGAAGATAATAGCTTCAGCTTTTGCTTCAACTTTCAACATGTATATCATATAGATAATGTCAATGCAAAGAATATGATCAACCAAACACAAAGTTATGTAAAAACTGTTATACTGGAGTTGACAATGATGTTTGCTTAAGTAGACAGAAAGAAGTGGGAAAACTGACTCAACATAAAAGTAAAAGAATGGCCCTTCGCAGAGGGAAGCAGGGATTAACATCATGTGCTAGAGCTGTAGTTCCCGAAGGCATATAGAGAGCATAAAATATTGTTTTGTAAGGTAATGGTGTATACAGGTGTCAACAAATCAAATAGCAGGTACTTGTCATCTTCCATGGCTAACTAACTTTTAGAGCGGTTCCGAGAGTTTTTAGGACTGCACTTGTAACAAGCACTTATTGGTGACACTCCTCCCAACCATTTACTTTCCACAAACCATGGCTAACCGAATCCTCGGGTGCCCACCAACATTCACCATGGAGGAGTGTCTATTTATTTATTTATAGGGTGGACTAACCAGCTCTTTAATGCAAAATAAAAGGTGGAGAAGCAGATGAAGCTGCCAATCCTTGTAAATTAATTAGCATGGAAGATGACAAATCTCACTACTACGTCCTTATGAGCTTTTCAAGTAGTGACACAAAAAGGAAATGTAACAGTTTTGAGTAGTTAGTAGATAGCACATGAAGAAATTTACTTGGAATGGTGAAAACACCACATAATAGGTAGGTATGGTGGACACAGGTGGCATGGATTTGGCTCAAGGTTTTGGATGTACAAGAAGCATTCCCTCTTAGTACAGAGTTTAGGCTAGCAAGGTTATTATAAGCAAACATCATTATCAACTGGAATAGCAAGAGTGTACATAAAACACAAGGTTTGACGAACCATAGACTCCCACTGTCTTCCTTGTTAACACATAGCCTTCATCCAAAAATTATCTAGACTACTATGGACTTCCAATTATGCAACAGATTATTATAGCAGAAAATCCTTATAGTAGTTCTTCATTAATAGCCATTACTTACATGATGCACAAGCTTAAACATTAATTACTTGACAGCTCAAAACAATTGGCAAGCATCAAATTACTCAAGACAACGATCTAAAAAGATTCATGTAAGCATTTTATACCACTACCACATGCATAGCATTTTTCTGGTCCAACCAAACACCAATCAACTTATTTGACAACTCTCCAAACAGATATAAGTGAAGCAAGAGAGTACTTTCTTCAAAAGAAACTGAAGCTCTAACAAGAGATACATGAAAAACTGAGAGCTAAAGCAATAACAGCAGCTAGACAGGAATACTCAACAAGTATAAGTGAAGCACAAGAGTATTCTAATGAAAAAGTGGAGCGTCTCTCTCCCAAACATGAATACTAGGATCCAACAAGTATAGCACAGCAAACAAAACAAAACAAACTGAAAACAAAACACACTGACGCTCCAAGGAAGAGTACACTAGTATGAAGCAATAAAAATATAGCACCATTAGAGATGACCTGATAATTTGTAGATGAAGAAGGGGATGCCTTGGGCATCCCCAAGCTTAGATGCTTGAGTCTTCTTGAAATATGCTGGGGAGGTAAGCCTCCCCAAGCTTAAGCTCTTCACTCTTCTTGATCATGTAATATCATTCTCCTCTATCAACACTTGAAAACTTCCTTCACACCAAAACTTAACAGCTTTTCTCATTAGCAGGTTAGTGCACTAAAAGATAATACTTCAAAGTTCTAGCAAAGACAAAACTCACAAGCCAACTATTTTAAACATTAGCCACTGTTACTAGGCTCAAGTGGGCACTTTTACACGAAAAGAAACCACTTAAAAACTTGTAAAAGAGAGAATGCAAAATAAAAGACAGAATCTGTCAAACCAGAACAGTCTGTAATGACGAATTTTTTCGAGGCACTTACGATGCTCAGATGAAAACTTTTGAAATAATGAAAGTTGCGTAACATCATCAGGAACATGCACAAAAAGTTTCAGCATTTTTCGATTTTTTCTGATTTTCTACTGAATTAAACGGTGACGAACAGCAATCTGTCCAATGCAGTCCCGAAAATAAAACCAACTTTGCATTAGTAACTCTCCTTGGCACAACAAAACAGCAAATAAAAGATACAAAGGAGTTGCTACAGAGGTAAACAAGCATCCTTGACTCAAGAAAACAAAAATAAAACAGCAAATAAAAACATGGGTTATCTCCCAGAAGTGCTTTTCTTTAATGCCTTTGAGCTAGGCATGAAGAGATGCATCAAGTATTGTCAAGACCAGAAACATCAAGGTTCCCAAAAGCTTCAGATAAATCATAATTCACAACAAGAGGGGTTTTCATTTTAGCTAGTTCTTGAGAAGAAAACTTGAGAGGCCCACTGCAAGCTTTATTAGTAAATTCATAAAATCCATTATCCAGCACATCAGAAGTTGAAAGTTTTGGTTTAGGCCCCTTAGGTACATACATGAATTTCTTTCCTTTATCTAGAATATACCCTTGCTTCTTAGTTTTGAAAGAGGAAAAAGTATTACTCATGGTGTCAATGACTTCCTCTATCTCCTCAATCCTAGAGTTTTGATCATGATTTTTAAAGCAAGTTTCTAGAGCAACAATTCTTTTATTAAGATCTTCCAAGGATTTATCAAAATTTTCAGTGTTCTCAAGTAGTTTTTCAAGCTTAACATCAATACTTGGAAGATTCTCTACAACCTCAAGCTTTTTCATAACATCCTCAAGAGAGACTTCAATTTTAATTTCATTAACAGGTGGTATTCCTACTAGACTTTCAAGGATGTAGCTAGCCTCTAGAGCAGGTGTTCCTAGGAAGTTACCCCCTGTCAAAGTGTCCAAAACATATCTATACCAATTGGTAATGCCAACATAAAAGTTCCTAAGAAGGATTGTAGTGGAATGTTTTTTAGCACACCTATGATGAGCATTACTAATTCTGTACCAAGCATCTTTTAAACTTTCTCCCCCTTGTTGCTTAAAAGTTCGAACCTCAACCTCAGGAGATGAAACAAAATAAGAAGAACCAGACATGATGAGCAAACCGAAATAAACTAGATGCAGGAATTTAATTTTTTTGGGTTTTTGATTTTTAACAGCAAGCAAAACAAAACTAAAACAAGACAAAAAACAAAGTAAAGAGATTGGAACTGAGAGACTCCCCTTTCCAATAGCCTCCAAGTCCCCGCAACGGCGCCAGAAAACAGCTTGATGGCTACGTGTTGGTGAACCCCAAGAGGAAGGTTATGATGTAGACAGCAGAAGTTTTCCCTTGAGAAATCTACCCAAGGTTATCAATCCAGTAGGACTTGACGATCTATCGGAAGGTTGTTGATGTTGACTCCCCCTGGCGCTAGGGAGCTTGCACCAACGTGGAATCTGCACAGACACAAACCAGAACTTTGCCCAACACGAAACAGAGAGGTTGTCAATCTCTCCGGTCTTGCAGAAACAAAGAGTTAAACGTATGGTGTGGAAAACAGCAGGAAAAACAGCAAGTAACAGGAAACAGATGATTGCAGCAGGTTGTGTAAACAGTATGAGGAAATTGGACCAGGGTCCACAGTTCACTAGTGTGTCTCTCTCAGAACAGATAACTAGCATGTTGGGTAAACAAATTACAGCTGGGCAATTGACAAATAGAGAGGGCATAACAATGCAATACATGCCAAGATGTCTACTATGAAATCTAGTTGGGCATTACAACAAAGTACATAGACCGTTATTCCAACAGCATCTATGCCTAAATAATCCACCTTCAAGGCAGCATCCGCATCCTATTCAGTATTAAGTTGCTAACAACAGATTATTGCATGAAGTAAAGTGTGTAATGTAATCAATACAAGTGCCCTTGGACACTGCACCAATGTTTTATCCCTAGTAGCAACAGCACATCTACCATCTTAGACCTTTCTGTCACTGATCCAGATATCTAGAGACTGAACCCACTATCGAGCATAAATACCCCCTCTTGGAGTCACAAGCATCTACTTGGCCAAAGCATCTACTAGCAACGGAGAGCATGCAAGATCAAGAGCACATAGATAAACAACTTGAATAAACATGGTATCAATATTCATCGGATCCCAGCAAACACAACATCTAGCATTACAATAAGATGATCTTGATCATGTTAGGCAGCTCACAAGATCTAAACATGGAGGCACAAGGTAGAGAGACAACCATCTAGCTACTGCTATGGACCCGTAGTCCAGGGGTGGACTACTCACGCATCACTCCGGAGGCAGGCATGGTGATGTAGAGCCCTCCGGTGATGATCTCCCCTCCGGCAGGGTGCCGGGAAGAGCTTCAGAACTCCTCCGATCTGAGATTGACGATGACGGCCGCGACGGAACTTTTCGTGGAATATGATCGACCGTAATAGGGTTTTCGCGTCGCGGAGAATATATAGGCGAAGAGGCGGCGTCGGTGGCCGAGGGGGGCCACCACGCCATAGGGGGGCGCGGGCCCACCCTGGGCCGCGCCCTAGTGTGGCGTGGCCCCCTGGTGGGTCTGCTCCGACTCCCCTTTGGACTCCGTGATCTCCTCGTGATATTATTGACGATGTCTTTTGTTTCGTCCAATTCCGAGAATATTTCCTTAATAGATTTTCTGAAACCAAAAACAGCAGAAAACAGGGAACTGGCACTGTGGCATCTTGTTAATAGGTTAGTCCCAGAAAATGCATAGAAATAATATAAAGTGTAGCCAAAACATGTAGCAATTGATATAATATCAGCATGGAACATCAAAAATTATAGATACGTTTAAGACGTATCAGTGGTTCTTCGAAGTCACGAAGCGTTAATGACTAGAAAATTATGGACTTTCTTCATCAAAAGCTTTCCGAAGTTACTCGCGAGCTGAAGGAAACGCAAGATGCGTATGCTGAGCTGCAGTCGAGGCCATCCCCAACTACAGAGCGAGAAGCCTTTTTGCTTGAGGAGTTGGAGAGAGTAAATCTGCAACTCGAATGTAAGACATTTTTGATCATCGAGACTATTCTTTGCAAGGTGACTCGACTGGGCGATGATGAGCCCTTTGCTTTTGCGCAGGTGTTTGCTCTGACCCAATAAAGGAGGAGGCACGAATTCAGGATCGACTCGATGGTCATGCGAGTAGCACTGAGTACTCCGCCCACCCCTTCTGGTCAGACAGGGCGAAGAGCGCATTTTGGTAAGGCTTCTGGACCGGCTTGGCGCACAGCCATTCGACTGGAGACTTGCAGGTTGGCTTTATTTCGAGTCCACGAAGCTTTGTTTCCTTTGAATGAGCAACCACAGGGCCTTGTGGCTTTGCTGAAGAAATTTCGAAAAGGCAAGGCGATCAAGAAGTTTGTGCGTGAGCAACTGATTAGCGGGCTAACGTTGCTCTTGCCTTTGTGCGATCGCACCTTCCGCACCTTGATTTGAAAAGGATTGCGATGGGACCCGCACCCTTACCAGGTGGTGGTCCTGTGCCGATGGAGGAGCACTACCAAGAGACACGAGTGGACGCACTGGTCCTAATCCATCGTGTGCTGAAGGAGGAGAAAAATGGACCGAGCCCAAGGAAGAACCTGTTGAGTAGGTTATGTGTATGGGTGACTCCAAAGTGTAAAACGCAACTTGTGATTATTGTACATTATTTGTTTACATGTATGCAGCCCCCGAGCCTGTTGAGCGGGGTGTATGAAGCAACATGCTGTAAAATTAGGACTATCCAGCCCCCGTGCATTTTGAGTGAACTTGATAGAAATATTTTAGAGTATCAAACATAAGCTGCACAGCCCACGACTATTTCGTGTGCGGTTATGAATTTTTGCAGTACTTGAAGCTTCACTTGATGCTTCTAGGCTCAACTCCCAATAATTGAGTGGGTTGAGCAACTTTTGTGTTTATGTATGATTTTTATGACCCAGCCCCCGAGTATTCGAGTGCGGCTGGGGTATTATGTTGTGAACAAGCGGAAACACATGCTTTTTGAGATAGCGCAGCCCCCGAGTGCTCGGGTGAGGCTAATTTTGTGAAATCAAGTTATGCGAGTAGTAAGCAGAGAAATATGAGGAATCATGAATTATATTCCATTTTGAATGTTAAGCTGCAGGCCGCCTCATTAAAAACCTTCCAGTCCCCTTAGGTACCCTGGTAAGGAAAAGAGCGCGTCTGAAACCTGCAGCTATCCGACATATGTGCCTATTACATTGTGCGACTGAGCAATCTAAGCATAGAAACGGCGCAGCTGCGCAACGTTCCAAGGATTATGCGAGAGTTCTCCTGTCTTCGCGTGCTTCAGTCTGTATGCTCCACCACCAATGACCTCGGTGATGATGAAGGGTCCTTCCCATGGAGAAGCGAGTTTATGCACCTTCTTTTGCTTCAGTCGAAGTACCAGGTCGCCAACCTCGAAGGACCTGGTACGCAGTCGACGGCTGTGATAGTTGCGGAGGTCCTGCTGATAAACAGCTGTGCGTGCGAGCGCCGTGTTACGTGCTTCTTCTAGCAAGTCGACTGCGTCTTCGAGTGCCTCGTCTGCATCTTCTTCATTGTATGCTTCGACTCTTGGTGCGTTGAACCTTACGTCTGATGGCAGAATTGCCTCTGCGCCGTAGACCATGAAGAATGGAGTGAATTGCGTTGAGGCGTTGGGTGTTGTGCGTAGGCTCCATAGCACAGACGGAGCTCTTCTACCCAAGCACCCGCAGCCCTTTTGAGTGGCACCAGGAGGCGCTTCTTGATTCCACTTGTCACAAGCCCATTGGCCTTTTCGACTTGGCCGTTTGATTGCGGGTGCGCCACAGATGCATAATTGAGCGTGATATCTTGCTCTTTGCAGAAGGATTTGAATTCCTCAGCCGTGAAGTTTGTACCGTTGTCAGTGATGATGCTATTGGCACACCAAAGCGGTATATGATGGATTTTATGAAATTGACTGCTGTAGTGGCAGTCGAACTTGTGATGGGTACTGCTTCAATCCACTTGGTGAACTTGTCGACCGCCACCAGAAGGTGAGTATGCCCTCCATGGGAGGATTTTTTGAGTGGCCCAACCATATCGAGCCCCCACTGGGCGAAAGGCCAGGCCAATGGTATTGTCTTCAACGCCGATGCGGGTGCGTGCGGCTTTGTGGCGAATTTTTGGCAGCCGATGCACCTTTTGACTATGTCCTCCGCGTCTTTGAGTGCTGTGGGCCAGTAGAAGCCTGCGCGAAAGGCTTTGGCTACGAGTGATCGACTGCTGGCGTGATGCCCGCAAGTACCTGCATGAATATCACGAAGGATGGCTTGGCCATCTTCAAATGCTATGCAACGCTGGAACATACCTGATATGCTGCGTTTGTAAAGTTCACCGTTGATGACAGTGTATGCTTTAGATCGTCGAGTGACGCGTCTTGACTCTGTGAAGTCTTCGGGTACCTCGCCGCGGAGTATGTATGCGAGGAAGGGTTGAGTCCAAGTTGGCTCGATGAGGAGTACCTCGACTGGTGGGTCCTCTGTGCTAGGTGTTTTGCTCTTGGCTGGTGCGGCTGTGCAGGAGTTGCCCGCTTCTTTTTGATTGATCTGTGCTCTATGCGCTCGAAGAAGACACCAGGTGGCACTGGTGCTTTGGTCGCACCAATGTTGGCTAACTTATCTGCTTCTTCATTGCTCTCACCCCTATGTGCCGCAACTCGCAGCCTTCGAAGCTGCCCTCCATGATGTTGTACAGGTCACGGTAGGCGATCATGTTATCTGCGATTGCGTCACAGCCTTCATTGTTTGCTGCACCACCAGATTCGAGTCGCCGTAGATCATCAGTCGAGTGCACCCGAGGGCTTTGGCCATCCTCATGCCATGGATCAGAGCCTCATATTCTGCTTCGTTATTGGATGGGAACTCGAATCCCATTTGCAGGATGTAGCGGAGCTTGTCGCCTTTTGGTGATATGAGGATGACACCTGCGCCTGCGCCTTCGTTTTTCTTCGAGCCATCAAAGTACATAGTCCAGGAATTGGACACATCTGGTGCTCCTGGGAGCTGAGCTTCAATCCACTCGGTGTGGAAGTCGGGTAAAACTTGTGCTTTGATGGCCTTCGGGTAATCATACTTGATGTCTCTTGGTGCTAGCTCGATGAGCCATTTTGCTACTCGCCCAGTTGCATTGGGGTTTGTGAGGATGTCCCCGATCCCTGAAGTGCTGATTACAGTGATCGGGTGCTCGGAGAAGTAATGCGTCAGCTTCCTTGAGGACATGAACACGGCGTATGCCAGCTTCTGATAGTGCGGGTACCGCTGCTTTGATGTGGAGAGCACTTCACTCAAGTAATAGACTGGACGTTGTATGCTTTGGGCGTGTCCCTCCTCCTGCGTTCGACCACTAGAACAGTGCTTACCACCCTGTTAGTTGCAGAGACATATAGGTATAGTGGCTCGCGTTCCTTGGTGCTACGAGGATTGGAGGGCTTGTGAGGACTCGCTTGAGGTCCGTGAAGGCTGCTTCGGCTTCTGGCGTCCACTCGAACTTATCTGCTTCTTCATCAGTCGATAGAACGGGAGTGCTTTTTCGCCTAGCTTGCTGATGAATCGACTGAGTGCTGCTACTCTACCCGCCAATTTTGCACGTCGTGGAGCTTTGAAGGCCTTTGCATCGTCAAGATGGCCTGTATTTTCTCCGGGTCCGCCTCGATTCCTCGAGCTGAGACTAGATACCCGAGGAGTTGCCCGGCTGGCACGCCGAACGTGCACTTCTTCGGGTTGAGCTTGATGTGGAAGCGTTTGAGGTTTGCGAATGTCTCTCGCAAGTCATCGAGTAGTGTTTTTCTCTCTTGTGGTGATGACGATGTCATCTACATAGACCTGGACGTTTCGCCCAATCTGCTTCTTGAGGCAATCTTGCATCATGCGCTGATAGGTTGCGCCTGCGTTCTTGAGCCCGAAAGGCATTGTGGTGTAGCAGTAGACCCCGAGTGGGGTTATGAACGCCGTTTTCTCTTCTCTTCCTTCATCCTTATCTGGTGGTAACCCGAGTAGCATCCAGGAAGGACAAGCGAGCGCACCCGGCGGTGGAGTCGACGATCTGGTCGATTCGAGGTAGTGGAAAGTGATCCTTTGGACAACACTTATTGAGTGCTGTAAAATCTACACACATCCGAAGGATGTCTGTGTGCTTCTTCTCTACGAGTACGGGGTTGGCCACCCATTGTGATTTCTTGATCTCTCTGATGAATCCTGCTGCGAGTAGCCTGTCGACTTCGGCTTCGACTGCAGTTCTTTTTGGGCCGGATATGCGGCGCATTGTTTGCTTGACTGGTTTAGCATGGAAGTAGCTGGAGAGAGTGCTCGGCGAATTCCCTGGGAATACCTGGCATGTCTGCTGGACACCATGCAAATATATCCCAGTTCTCACGGAGGAATTCGACGAGCGCGCTTTCCTATGCGATAGGCAGACTCGACGAGACATTGACTGTCTTGGTCGGGTCAGTCGGGTGCACCTGATGCGATCTTGTGTCATTGGTGGCATTGAATGCTCTGTCGACTGCCACCTTTTTGTGCTCTGGCATAAGTGTTCGATCGTTGGAGACCGCTAGATCGCGAGTGTTGCTTCCATGCCAAACATCTCAGAGATTTTGCTGAATTCTCGGTCACAAGAGTCAGACTTTTGGAAGTTCCCCTTGACTGTGATTACTCCTTTTGGTCCAGGCATCTTCAGCTGGAGGTATGCGTAATGTGGCACCGCCATGAATCGAGCGAACGTCGGGCGTCCAAGTATAGCATGGTATTGTGACTTCCAGTCGACCACTTCGAACTCAATCGACTCTGTCCTGAAGTGGTGCTTGTCCCCGAACGTTACGTCGAGTTGTATGGTGCCCTCTGGGCTTATTGCTTTCCCTGGAACGATACCGTGGAAGGTATTTGAGGATCTTGGCAGGTTTTCGACTGACCTGTTCATTTTGCGGAGCGTATCTGCGAAGATGATGTTTATGCCGCTCCCACCATCCATGAAGACCTTGGACATGGCGTAGCCTCCAATTTGCGCGTCGAGTACCAGAGCAGAGTGCCCTGGTCGAACAACCGATGGAGGGTGGTCCTCTTTGCTGAAGCTTATTGTAGTTTCGGCTCCCTTCAAGTATTCTGTTACCGCAGGAGGTGACATGACCGCCATGTTTACTTGTCGAGTGCGAAGTTTTTGCTCCCTGTTGGAAGGTCGACCTTTCTGTATCATGTACATCTGCCCTTGGGGGGAGGGTACTGTGGTTCGTCCACCCGAGGCACGGGCTGTATGGCACCCGCGAGATTTCCGCCTGGCAGGCTGTGGTGGTGGAGGTGGTGCCATCAGAACAGGCACGTTGTTTGGCTGAGGCACGGGTGCAGGTGCTTGTGCGGCTGCTGCCTTTCTGCGATTTACGTAATCAGTCGCCATTTGGTCGAACTCCCTGCAGTTTCTCATCGAGTGGTTGGATCGCAGTTTTCCATCGTCCCCCTTGTACAGGTGGAATCTGCAATCAGCGTCCATCTTTTCTTCGAATGATCGCTCAGATTGTGCCCGTGACTTGCGCCAATCCTTCCTCTTGTAGCTATCACTGCGTTGGCTGTCTCGACGATCATCTCGACTGTCTCGCCGATCATCTCGACTGTCTCGCCGATCTTCCGACCGTCGGTCGCTTCTGTCCTGATCATTGCGGGGTGTGAGAACCCAGCCGCCATGAATTCGGGTCTGTCATCGTCGTAATGACGTTTTGAACGTTTGCGCCTTCGGTCGTCTCTGTACGAGTCTCTATGGCTTCGACTGCTATTCTCATGTTTGTCACGGGGTGAGGACCCGCGTGTGGTGCGTGCCATATCCTCTCCATCTGCCCACTCAGTCGCGATCTGCAAGAGGTGGGCTACAGATTTTGGCTTTTGGCGGCCAAGTGCTTCTTTGAAGTCTCGCCTGGCGAGGCCCATGACGAAAGCATCCATGGCCATATCTTCTGAAACCACTCCAACTGAGTTACGTATCTCAGTCCATCGTCTGATGTATGACCTCAACGTTTCGTCTGAACGCTGAACGCAGGCCCGCAGCTCCTCGAATGTTTTCGGGCGCTCACATAGAGGCTCGAAGTTTTTGACGAAATCCCTGCGGAAGTGATCCCACGAGTCGTATGTTGATGGAGGTAGGGCCTTGAGCCAGTCGCGAGCTGTGCCTTCGAGCATGAGTCGTATGTACTGCATGGCTGTAGTGTTGGTGCCCCGCTGGCACGCAACTGCCAGCCTGTAATCTTCCAGCCACCCGGAAGGTTCCTGTCGACCCGTGTACTTGGGCTGTTCAGATGTGAGTTTGAATCCTTTGGGCATCCGTGTCTCGCGGACGCGTCGAGTGAAGCACAGAGCTCCATGTGGCTCAGGCTCTCGATCAGAGTATGAGTCGCTACTGTATGATCTGCGTGATCTGCTCCTGGACCTGCGCCTTCGCGAGCCGCTTCTTTCCTTCGAGTGGTGGCGACGACCACTGTGATTATGCTCTTCCCGAGGCGCGTCGACTAGGGCACGGTCTCGACTCCCACCTGGAGTTCTTGGAACTTGGCGTATGGCCTTTGCAGCTAAGGCGAGTGATTTGATCTGTTGGCGGTGTAGTTTTGCATTGGGGTCATCCGCTGGGGGCTTGATTGCCTCCAGGTATGCTGCAGCGGTGTAGAGAGCACCTGCTGCTGTTTTGGGCACCGGCAGTCCTTCCTCGTCGTATGTCATGAAGGAGTTGCCTAAGTTGCGGGTGAGTGCCGCCTTCTCGCCTGGCGAGAGGTGTGACAACCTTGATCTGGTCTTGTTCTGCTCGCCCGGTGGAGCTCAGGAGAGCTGTCTTCTGCGCGCACTCGACAAGCTAGCTTGCTTTTTGCGTTCTTCGAGTGTGCTCTTATCTGCTTCAGTCGAAGTGACTCCTGCCAGTTGAAGTACTGGAAGGTCAACATCTCTTCTTGTGTTGCGTCTGCTGGCATCATTGTGCACTCCTTGATAACTTTATCTGCTTTTGCTGCCATCTCAGCAGTGATTGTGAGGGTTGTGGCTCCGTCCGGCATAGTGACTGTGCACGGGAATTCTGTAGGCCTGCGCTGGCCGCAGTTTCTGATGTTTCTGCGGCGATGGCCACATAGACCTGTTGGGGTATGACCCGAGGGTATGTGTATGTGCTTTCGAGTCCCGTCATGGACTCGACATCTTCATCGAGGCTCATGTCTGAGTGTATGTTCATCGAGTGGTTCGTCTGGACGGATCTCGCAGTCGACGTCTTCGTCTATGCTCATCTCGGCGTCGGCGAGGTTGTTATGAATCTCGAAGTCGAGGTTGTTGTTGGCGCAGATCTCGGAGTCGACGTGGTTGTCGATGAGTTTCGAGGTCGTCGAAGTCGCTGAGGAGATCCCGCAGTCGAAACTATCCTCGAGTGGGAGGTCCAGCTCGGGATCGTTTGTGCGGTATGCTGATTCGGCCTCCTCGCCTGGAGCTCTTCAATGAGCTCGCACATCTCTCGTGTGGACATGGTTGTTGCAGACGAACAAGCTTGGAGGGTCAACGATGGTATGGACACAGTTGAGGGATCCGCAGTTGAGTTGGCATGGATCCGTCAAGTCCTGCACACCAAGCTTGTTGACGAAAAAATTGAACGAACCAACGGTTAAACCCAAACCTGACTCGAGATCGGAGAAGGCCTCCTGGAATCCTGGCGAGTGTGGCTCGAAATCTATCAGAGGATCCGATGCGCTTTTTTGCAGGTGAAGCTGACGTGTTGCCATTTGTCGAGTGAGCCGGCGAGTTGCCGTGTGCCGCCTGAGTCGGCGAGTTCTGGTTTGTCGATACAGCCGGCGAGTTGCCGTTTGTAGATCCGATCGGCGAGTCGCCGTTTTCCGATGGAACCGAAGAAACCGCGAGTCCAGTACTATTCTTTCCCACAGACGACGCCAATTGACGAGGTGTACCCTCATCAAATCCCATGGTTAAGGACCTAGGGTTGAGATTATGGGGAGAGAACGTGGTAGTACTGGTAGTTTCGTCGGCTGCCAAGCAGAGGCAAAGATTTACCCAGGTTCAGGCCCCTCGAGTGGAGGTAAAGACCCTACTTCCTGCTGGTCTGTTATTGATCGCTGGAGATTATGTGGTTACAAGGTGACTCCGGCGAGATGACGATCTCGCAAGAGCTTTGGTGGTTCGAGTATGGCCTGGTCCTAGATCGGCACCCCTCCCAGCCATTAAATAGGCTGGGTCTCGGGAGTTTGTAACCGACCTAGTTTACACATAAGGAAAGTATAAACCGACTATGTCTATGCCTAAACTTGGAAGTTACTCCATCTTGTTGGGCCTCTCATCTTGGGCTTCGAGTCATATCTTTGCTAGTTGGGCTTCTAGTCATCACGTGCACCAGGTACCCTTACAGTAGGGTACCCGAGATGTATATCCTTGTCAGAGAGTGAGAGTGATAGTGAGAGCGAGAGCATTAGGGTTGCCGCAGTGGCACATTTATAGCATATAACATCGCAAACGGAGGCGATAAACTACCGTTTCCTCTAATTTCTTCACTGACACACTGGGCCTACTTACAAAGGATCGATAGAGTAATTGAACTAACTATCTACTCTACTTGTTCTGCTTACGCCCTGCCTCCGCGCCATTGTCATCCGCGGCGAGGCGTCGCTTCTTGCCGGTTGCCTTTTCCTCAGGCGCGTGCTCCTCCTCCTCCTCTGGCTCGTGCTCCTCCTTCTCCGGCCGTGCGTCCTTCTCCGGCGAATCCTCCTCTCACGCCTCCTTCTCCGGAGCGTGATCCTCCTTCTCCGGCTCGTCCTCCTCCGGCGCGTCCTCCTCCGGCGCCTCCTCCTTCGGCACCTCCTCCGATGCCTCCTCCTCCGACGCCTCCTTGTCGTCGTCGTCGGCGGCGTCGTATTCTTCCTGGCTAGAATAATACGGCTCCGGCGGGTCGTCCGGCTCCTCTTCCTCCGGTGACTCGTCCTCTTCGGAGTCATCTTCTCCTTCGCGTGAAGACGGCGGGTCCGAGTCGTCTTCTACAGAGCGTGAAGATGGCGGGTCCGAGTCGTTGGGGTCCGAGTCCGGCGGCCCGTCTTGATCCCACCATGGAACTTCACCGCGGTCTTCCGCGCTCGCGTCGTCGCTCGGGACTTCCTCGTTCTGCCACCAGGGTTCCTCCATGGCGGTTGTGCTAGTGTGGTAGATAATGTGGGAGAGAACGAAGCGGAGAATGCGGGACCTGCCTGGCTTCGCGCGGTTCCAGTCACATTTTATTAGCGTCGATCAGGCGGTTCCAATCCCTCGTGAATTAAGCCGCATTGAACAGGCGCGCTTCCAGATTACAACTGCAATTTCCCAAGCACATCGCAAACGGATATACATAAACAACCGTAGCCATAGAGATACATATTGGAAACGGAGACAAATTTATGACCGTTGCCAATACTTTTGGTAACGGAGATATAAAATTCTCCGTAACCAATGTTTACGGACCAGCCTCTGCCAGGCCTCGTCCGCAACGCTAAAATCGCGATTCTCTGTCACCTAACTCGTGCCGTTTCCATAGAGGGGTATCCGATGTGTCGTTTTGTACTAGTGATTATGGAAAATATAATGTTAACTAAATCAACCGATGACTTATGATTCACCTACACAAAATTAGATGTCAATGACTTGATACGTGTACTACTCAAACAACCTTTCTTTTTAATTGGTTCTATTGCATCTGTGGAACAAGCAGCATGATCATGAGTTATGCTAAATTCAGTTATCCAATTATTTGCAGCTTATGAACTGTTCTTATGCATTATAAATTTCACCGGGTACGAAAAAAGGCCTTTGTTACATTGCCTATATATTTTGCTTCTGATTTCATTGACATAACAATGAAAATGCAGGTTCATGGAGAGCATCTGCCGGTCTGCTCGCAGCTCTATAAATGAACATTGAAGGAAAATGATTCCAACCAATTAAGAAAAAAGAATATCCAGTCCTTCATCTTAGGTAAAACCTTGCCTTCAAATATCCTTTATGATGTGGCATGACTGCTTGGAAATAATATTGTCTATAGCTAGGATAAGCTATTAAGCTGAAGAGTCTCTGTAAATGAACATCCGAGCTCCGGTTCCTCATAGTTCGTGACCCTGCAGGAGAAAGCGGTGATAGCGGCGGGTCGGAGAGCACGGGATCGATTCCCGCCTCGCCACTTCCGGTCCTCGGATTTTGGCTTGTGGGTGGGGGGGATGGGGGCGGCATATATGTGCCGTCGACGCCTGTTGATACAGAGATTCTCACCTATCCCTCATTTTCTCTCTCCCTCTCTCAAAGTTCATTCGTGAATCCCTTTTATATTTATCATTTGCTTGCAAATCATCTCATCATATGTACCTATATTTATTTGTTCTCTTTTCTGTGCGCAGAAGATTCTTTCTCATCTGAACATGGGTATGGAGTATATGATGTGTCCGATCCAATTACATTGATGGAAATGAGAATGTGCAGTTTCAGCTATGATTCTGTATGGTGAGTTCCATCTTTGTAATTTGTGTTTTGGACTGAACCAATCCTTTCATACATGGACACTAAAACTGCAAGCTAGGGATCTTTCTCTTTGTTTAGAGAAACATACGCTTGCAGTCCTCCCATGTGAGTGAGATTCATATCTATTTGTTTTGGGTTTAGGTAAACTATTAAAGAAGATGATGTTCTACCAAAAATTGGGCCCTAATCCTGATGTTGATAACCACCAAGAGCAGGGGATCACTGTAGCACCTCTCAATGTGGAAGTAGGGTATCGATCCGCAGGAGTAAGAAGGAAAAGTTATCTATTCCCTACAACTAAAGTGTCACAAGTTTTAGTTGATTATGCACTAAACAAGTTTAAAGGACAAGATGGTTGATTTAATGGATGGAAGTTTAATGTAACAAAAAAAGAATGTAAAAGTGTCCCAATCCTCTTCAATGCAAGAGGACAAGACAAAGGTTTTCTCTTATAGGAACAATGGACATGGGTTCATGGGTTCACTCAATCCTCTCTCCCATCTATGGTCATTATCATGTTATAGATAAAAAAGTACACACAATTGTCATGCTTTAATGGTAAACTTCTATGACGGCTACATGTCCTAAAACACATAGTTGAAAGAAAATAATTATTTGTGTTGCTAGGTCACCCTCGTAAGGCTAGCGTGGTTTGTTGTCACTCCCACATCATACTTCTTCCTTTTTACCCCCAGATAAGGAATGTTGGGCGACATTACTGTCACTTAATGCCTATGCCTTCTGTCACTAGGCCACTCTCTACCCACATACATCATACTTCATAATGGACAATATTCTAAACACTAGTGCAATGATTCATAATTCGTGTGCATGACCACATCTCTCTCATCTATCCACACTTGGTGGTGTCAATCACCTCATGACAAGGATAAACAAGGCATTATGCATAAATCAAACCATCACATGTATCATAGAATATCTCCAAAGTATGACAAACCATAGAAATCCCAACATGACGGTAAATGCATAACATAATATCATCTCATACCACAATATCCACCATAGGAATTACAAAGATAGTTCCACAATCATGCAAGGCACATCATATGGACTTCAACAATGATCATACATAGAGAGATTGCATCTAGTTACCACCACAAACCCAAAGTCCAGGGGTGGACTACTCCCCCTTCATCATGGTGATGATGGTGGAGATGTTGGAGAAGATGGAGACCACCCCGGCAGCGCCCCGCCGGAGTTTTCCCCCTCCAATCTGCAGCTCCAGGTCTTCTGATTCGTGGTTTTGTGTTTATACGGCGCTCCTCGCGAAACTCCTCGGGGACTATTTTTATAGTCGGTTTTAGGTCAAGACGAAGCCACGGAGACGAAAACGGACGACATCGGAGCCACGAGGCCCAAAAGAGGGGGTCCCACGCGGCCCAGGTACCTGGCTGCGTGGGCCCACTCAACTTTGGCCTCCGGCTTCCTTTCGTGCGCTTCCTTGGCTCCTACGCTTTGTTCCTTCCAAAAACTGATGCCCGTAAAATATTAGGTCATTTGGACGTCGTTCGGGTTCCTGAAACATTAAAATATAGAAAACAGGTTTTCTGACTATGCAGGGTTAATTCCATAAAAATAGGAAACATACCAAATATTCCCAAAAATCATTATAAAACAGTGATATAACCCTTATATGATGCAAATATGACTGGAATATAAGTAAAATAATGCAAAGTTCATGTATGCATTTTACATGCATCAACATCCCCAAGCTTAACATATACTCGTCCTCGAGTATGAAGGTGATAAAACTAACATGGACTTTGCATTTTAATACTATCAAAGGATATCAAAGATGATTTCTATTGCTACATAGAGTCAAATGATTCATTCTTAAAAGGAGTAGCAATATGTAAGATAGTTTATGAAGTGATATCAAGTATTCAATGCAAAGATGTTCAATGATAATTTATAAAGTGTAACATAAAAGAAAGTACTATGGACCATATGTATGCATATTGAGAAGAAAGAACATCCTATAATGGACATAGAGTATTGATGAAAATCTGAATATAAAAGGTGGACACTTTGGAAAGATATAAATGAGTAGAGGTAAAGCATGAATAAGTTTCATCTAACTTCTGAACTTCTCTACTTAAGTTAATGATTGTAATGTGGTAATCCTTGGTGTCAAGATCTCATTCCCCTATCATAGCATCTTGAATGATTAAGTTTAAAGTGAAAGTAAATATGAGTAGTGTGCTTGACAAAGTACATGTTGAAAGTCTCATGCCCTTTGAATACAAGTACCTACTCCATGTGTTACTCAACTTGGGAAACAAATCAAGTTCAAGGTAAATATCATTGTAAGTAATAATAGTATCATTAAGAGCGTCAACTGGGGTACCTCTTGTCCCAGGATATGGAACAAGCCCATATCAAAATGACAAGACAAACAAACATAATGAACAATCTCAACACCCTTTTTATTTACCATTAGATAGCTTTTTATTGTAAGGTGTATCACAGAAGGTTCACCATAGCATGTAAGTAAATTTCCACCATGAATGATGCATGGCTTAGATTAGCGGCCCAGACGTCTCTCTAACCATTTATACAAACTCATTTAAACCTACTTCATTTCCACATTTATTTCACCCATGGTAAGCATCCATAAACAAAAGTACATGATATCAACTAAATGAAATGAAGTGCATGTTGAAAGCTTGCCATGTGACAGCACATATGAGCTAACTCTCAACCAAAGACATTTGTCAAGCCCACAACATCATAATTTTAATCACAATGGGTCATATTTTATTTATGCAATAAAAGTAAAGT
Source organism: Poa pratensis (assembly GCA_947311845.1). Taxonomy (NCBI): domain Eukaryota; kingdom Viridiplantae; phylum Streptophyta; class Magnoliopsida; order Poales; family Poaceae; genus Poa; species Poa pratensis. Next base: position 17,109,498 of record CAMZMU010000027.1, on the reverse strand, counting down.
GTGCATCAAGTTCGAGAGAGCTCTATAACCAACTTTCCCATAACAATCAACAACATAAGCATTTTCATTCAGAGGTATAGATAACACAAATATCATGATAAACATACTCGGAATAGCATAAAGCTAATAGGTAGATATGGTGGACTCACTGGAAAAACTTTGGATGAAGGTGTTGGAAACAAGTTTTTACTTGTTGGAATTTTTGGGCTAGCAAGAGTGTCCATAGAACTAACCAATCCATGTTAAACAAAGTAAAATAACATTCAGCATCAAAACATGAATAAAAGATAGCTCTTGATAAAATGCTTGCAAATTATTACTCATTAACATGCTCATGAATCATGCAACTATATGTCTTTTAAAATCAACTCCAACATCCATTTTCCCAATCTAATAATAGCATCCAATATAAATCAACCCAAATTTCCAGTAGCTCTCTCATATATAAATGATAGTGTGGTGGTCTCACAAAATAAAAAACAAACCAAAACAAACAAAAAGACGCTCCAAGTTTATGCGATAAAGTGTTTCGATCGAAAAACAGAAGTTAGACGTGTGCAAACCGAGAGTGTGTAGGTCCAGTGGGGTTGTATTCACATCCCCATGCTTATGGTCTTCACCATCCTTGGATAGCTCTTGGTGCATCTCCTCTAATCCCTGTGAAAAAACTTCAAAACACCGTTTCTCCTATTTCTTTTCTGCGGGGTGCCTTAGTAGTGATAAACAAATAGATTTCTTGCTGCATATAATCCTTGAACAAAAATTCATATGGATGTTCAGAAAGTGTATAATGTTGTATGCCTACTCATAAACTCAATTGGATAAAAAATATTCAAGTTAAAAGTTCAAAGCATGCATCAAACAAAATGGGACAGAATCTGTCCAGAAAAACAGCAGCAGCAAAACATATATTTCTACCCTACTAAATTTGTCGAAAAATTCCGAAAAAATTCATGCATACAGAGGATGAAAGGTTGCAACTACAGTTCAAATATGAGCTCATTCAGAGTTACAGAATAAGAATTAAAAATCATACCGTGCACAGATTTGTGCAGGAATAAAATCTCCGAACGCTATAAGCAACTTCTTCAAACCAAAATGAGTAAAACTTGGCATTTTATTAAAAATTCCAGAAACTAAAGTAAACGCAAAGTCTCTTGTTACAGCAAGAGGACACAAAGAAAATCAAAAAATAAAAACAACCGGGTTGGCTCCCGTAAAGCGCTTTCTTTATAGTCATATAGCTAGGCTTACTTACTTGTTATCAAGATGGTTGGAGTGAGGTGGCTTGGCATCCCCAAGCTTGAATTCTTGTACTTATTTGATATATGTTGGGTGAGTCTAGGGTAACATCCCCAAGCTTGAGTGGTTGTCCCTCTTGATCTTTGTTCATCACCCTCAACTCTTCCACTTGAAAATTCTCTTTACACAAAACTCAACATAAAACTTGATTAGAGGGGTTAGTGTCTCCATAAATTAAATCCTCATAGGTACAGCAAAGACATATCATGAGTTGATTCTAAACATTAGCTATTGTTACTATGGTTGTGCATTGCTCTTTGATCAATAGAACTACACAAAACACAAGTAATGAGAGTAATGCAAAATAAAGACAGAATCTGTCAAAAACTGGATAGCCCGTAAAGAGTGAATTTTCAGAGGCACTTACGTTGCTCAAATCAGAAAATTTTGAACTAATAAAATGTGTATTAATAACTGAGTATTGCTGTCGTAAAATTTCAGGTCAAAATTCCTTTTATGTGATTTTTAACATTTGTCGCAGTGAAGCTTAGGAATCTGTTTTCTGGACAGCCATGATAGTTTTAATGATGCTCACATAGGAACAAGAATTGAAATGCAAGAGAGAGCATCAAGACAAAAATATGAAACACTTTTAAGTCTAACCCACTTCCTATGCATTGGGATCTTGTAAGAAAATAAATCATTGAAACACAAAGCAAGTAGCATAGGAAGATACAACAAGAGCAATTTCAAGACTTTCAACTTAAAGAGAGGAAACATAATAATGTTGAAATGTTTAGAACCATGTTTTCCTCTCTCATAATAACTTTTAGTAGCATTATGAATAAATTCAACAATATAACTATCACATAAAGCATGTCTCTCATGAGCTTCAAGCATAAAAGTATTAGTACTCTCCACATAAGTAAAATCCTTCTTAGTAATAGTGGGAGTAAAACATTCATAATTATCATTGTAATAATCGTAAATGGGAGACATAGTATCCTCCCCAAGCTTAAATGATTGCAAGATATAACAAAAATAAATTTAAAGTTTAGTGCACACAAGAATAGAAACTTAAGCGCTACGCTCCCCGGCAACAGCGCCAGAAAAGTACTTGATAACCCCCAAGAGCAGGGGATCACTGTAGCACCTCTCAATGTGGAAGTAGGGTATCGATCCGCAGGAGTAAGAAGGAAAAGTTATCTATTCCCTATAACTAAAGTGTCACAAGTTTTAGTTGATTATGCACTAAACAAGTTTAAATGACAAGATGGTTGATTTAATGGATGGAAGTTTAATGTAACAAAACAAGAATGTAAAAGTGTCCCAATCCTCTTCAATGCAAGAGGACAAGACAAAGATTTTCTCTTATAGGAACAATGGACATGGGTTCATGGTTTCACTCAATCATCTCTCCCATCTATGGTCATTATCATGTTATAGATAAAAAAGTACACACAATTGTCATGCTTTAATGGTAAACTTCTATGACGGTTACATGTCCTAAAACACATAGTTGAAAGAAAATAATCATTTGTGTTGCTAGGTCACCCTCGTAAGGCTAGCGTGGTTTGTTGTCACTCCCACATCATACTTCTTCCTTTTTACCCTCAGATAAAGAATGTTGGGCGACATTACTGTCACTTAATGCCTATGCCTTCTGTCACTAGGCCACTCTCTACCCACGTACATCATACTTCATAATGGACAATATTCTAAACACTAGTGCAATGATTCATAATTCGTGTGCATGACCACATCTCTCTCATCTATCCACACTTGGTGGTGTCAATCACCTCATGACAAGGATAAACAAGGCATTATGCATAAATCAAACCATCACATGTATCATAGAATATCTCCAAAGTATGACAAACCATAGAAATCCCAACATGACGGTAAATGCATAACATAATATCATCTCATACCACAATATCCACCATAGGAATTACAAAGATAGTTCCATAATCATGCAAGGCACATCATATGGACTTCAACAATGATCATACATAGAGAGATTGGATCAAGTTACCACCACAAACCCAAAGTCCAGGGGTGGACTACTCCCCCTTCATCATGGTGATGATGGTGGAGATGTTGGAGAAGATGGAGACCACCCCGGCAGCGCCCCGCCAGAGTTTTCCCCCTCCAATCTGCAGCTCCAGGTCTTCTGTTTCATGGTTTTGTGTTTCTGCGGCGCTCCTCGCGAAACTCCTCGGGGGACTATTTTTATAGTCGGTTTTAGGTCAAGACGAAACCACGGAGACAAAAACGGACGACATCGGAGCCACGAGGCCCAAAAGAGGGGGTCCCACGCGGCCCAGGTACCTGGCCGCGTTGGCCCACTCAACTTTGGCCTCCGGCTTCCTTTCATGCGCTTCCTTGGCTCCTACGCTTTGTTCCTTCCAAAAACTGATACCCGTAAAATATTAGGTCATTTGGACGTCGTTTGGTTCCCTGAAACATTAAAATATAGAAAACAGGGTTTTCTGACTGTGCAGGGTTAATTCCATAAAAATAGGAAACATACCAAATATTTCCAAAAATCATTATAAAACAGTGATATAACCCTTATATGATGCAAATATGACTGGAATATAAGTAAAATAATGCAAAGTTCATATATGCATTTTACATGCATCAGATGTTCAATAGGTAATGGTTAGAACTAATTCAGATCTGAACCATAGTGCAAGCTAGGGGTCTTTCTCTATGTTCAGAGAAAAATACGTTGGCAGTCCTCCCATGTTTCTGAGATTTTTCTTCCTGCTTTTCTTTGTTGGATACTGTCTGGAAATCCTAATGTGTAGTTCCTGCAGTACCGCGACAGTGTGAAGTCCTTGCTCAAGACCAAGGCGCTGTGGAGTTGTGCTAGGACCGACAAAGTGGGAAACCTTCAGCCCTGCATGTTGGCTGCCATATCCCCCATCAAAAATTAGGTATACCTTCTTTGCATAATTCTCGCTAACTTGTCCGCTGAGTTGTGTTATATATATGGCTGCAAGTGGTGTACTAGATTTGATGGTGTGAGAAATGAGAGTACTGTCAGCTTCGGTTAATTCTTTTTTCAGTACTTACATTACCATCTGCTCCTTCTTGCTTATGATCATGTATGCTACATTCATATTTGGGCTTGAGTAACAAACAAAACTTGCATTTTGACATAAAACATCGACCATGAGAAAATGGCAAGTTACCTTTTCTGTAAGGGATTGTCCTTTTCGAAAGAAACAAACTTATCTGTGATTAGTTGTTATGCACCAGCCATTTTTCACTAGACTGGTGTCATTTATCATATAGATTATTTTTTTCTCTGTTTCATAGTACATCAGTCCAGAACAATGATCTAACGCTTTAGGTGTTCCCTAATTGCTGTTCTGTTTCCGCTGGATAAAATACCATGTAGTATTGTGCTATATAATATATCGGTATATCCACCAAAATTGTTAGCGTTCCTGACTGTTTTTACTGGCAAATTGCAGGACTAATCTCTGAAAACTGATTGGGTATACATGGTTTCTGCACATCAGGCTGGTTCCATTTCAAATGGGTACTACACGTTTGACTGCTCTTAGTTTACCTCATCACACAGTACTAATATCTATTACAAGAGTGGTTTATTTCGTTTTATGCTTCCTCTGTCTGGCAGGTTTGACATCCCTAGGTAGATGACCAGGCTCTAGGTTTAGTGACTTCATGCAGGTAAGAAACTTTTTAGAGCATGCCATTTTCCATTTACATATATTTGAAAGTGGTACTTTGGCAAGCAAGGCTGCCTGAGCTTGGTATCCTCTCTATCTGCAACTATGGTGAAGCTTTAGAGCCTTTTTTTCCTTGATTGATGTTTCTTTCTAATTGATTCATGGTTGTTTGCTATTGTTTGTCTTGCCATGCCATTCCAAGCGTATGTTCTATTGGATCTTCACTCACACTCCCACAACATTTTTTAATCCCTTGGTTTCCTATTGCTTTGTTCAAGTGTCGTTGAGATCTGATGTTGCTTTTGTAGATGTGCTAGATTATTTATTATTATATTTTGTTATGCAATGAATATCATTGAAAATTAGGATTCTGATGGTAGTGTTTCAGATAATATTCATTATACTTATTGTCATTAGAAAATAGAAATTAATATCCCAAAAATCCTTATACTTAGTGTCACATTTATTATTTGGATGTTTCTTTTTGATCTTTGCCCGCATTCTAAAAATCCTTGATTACAATTTGTTAAGGTGAAAGAAGTGTACTATTGCAACTGGTCTATTTCGATTTACCTTATTTTCCTTTTCCGCAGGATGGTAGTGAAAGAACTCTAATGGAAGCATTGAACATGGCAACACTGAAGTTACTGAATATTGATGTTCCAAATTGTATCCAGCAGGTGATTTTCTTCTCCTTAAGATTCAACACAGATAATATATATTTTATGTATGCTTATTAGCTCTGTAAATTATAGACCAATCATAATGTAGACTGTATTCATCTGGTCTGAATAACGGTTATTCCCAGCATGAGGAGCAAACAAAACTGTTAGAATTGAGATGGATATTTTTTTACTTTGTTGTTGAGTTGGTGTTGTGTAATCCTTATATGTATTACATTATTTGCTCTTTCTCTATGTACTTCTTTTATACTGAACCTTTTTTCGTGATAGGAAACACGATAGGATACACAATGGCACTTGATTTAATAATTAAATGTTGTTCAGCTTGATGATTATGGTTGTATGCCTCTTTAGTTACGATATATTCCACAACGATGATTTTTTCTATTCTAAGGGTCCATTCAAAGTCCCCTTGCTCCCTCCTTGAAGTTCTTTTTACGAATGCTTTGTTTTAGGATCTGAAGTGGAGGTTTTAGTTGTGTAGTTAGTTCTCTATGTTTTGAGTAGTGACTACAATATTTCCTGTTACTTCTTAAAAATCAGTTCGTTGATTTCATACCGTTCATGCTGCTGGAATTTATTCCTGTTTGTCATATTCTCATCATTTTTTACCTTTAATAGTTCACTATCTTCTTAGGAGATATATATTGTCCAACTGATACTCTCTCTATCCTCCGACTAATTAGAAGATTTTATAATGCAGTGAAGACCCTTTCCATAGCATTTCTACTATCTACTATGAATATGTTGACCGCAGTTTTATATTAAGTTGGATGTTTTAACCATGCTTTCTAAAATAAGCATAGGCATTTATATTGTTGTTAGCAGATGCAGTGTTGTGCTATTGGCCATCAAGTTGGTGAACACTATTTACTCTGTTTTGACGAAGCAGTATTGAAGTTTCCTTTTGTCTCACCTTCTGATAATATGGTGCCTACTATTTATGAGTATCTAATTATAGTTGGTCATTACATATATCTAATCTAGCTCTATTCATGTTGATTTATAGAAAACCATTCCATTTTTAGTGCCTTTCTGATAATATTGTATCTAAGCTACATTGGTTTTAAGAAAGGTTTGCCCAAACCGATTTGATTCTGTATTTTGTCTCGATTTAGTATTTTGCATAGGGATACAAAATGATACTGTATTGTTTTGTGTTACAGTTATCCTGGCAGTCTGTTCTTCCTATCTCTTCGACGCTTAATGGGAGAAGCCGGTGAGTGCTGCAGCCGAGCTCAAATGGAACGTCAGTCCAGTCCAGTTGCAGCCTCGGATCTACACGACCTCGCTGCATTTGACCCTCTCGCATGTAAACCCCCACTTCTCTCTTTGGTTCCTTAACCAACTGATGTACACGTGCAAATAGGGTTACTTCTTTTCTCTTGGGCTGTAGTGGGTTGCCAAAATTAAACCCCAAATCTTCTCATTTTTGTTTCTCCATAATTTTTAGGAAGAAATACACGTATGTTCTTGCTCGGCCCACTCTTGGATCTCCATCTCTCGCATGTCTCTTTAAAAATAAAACTGTTTTGCTTTCATCCTCTGTCTATCTTGCATTGTTTATAATAAGAAATAAAAGAGAAAACCAGTTGTTGTGGATGGAACGTGAGGTATTGATCGGCTAAGTAATTTGAATAAATATGTGCTTCATTTTGCATTTGCATTTCTTTGTCCACCAAATCATATACGAGGAAGTCAAATTTGATCCTCTATTTTCCAATGATATAAATAGGCGTGCATCTACCGTTTTCGGCCAAAAAATGCGCTATATTTGTTAGGGCATTTCTTTTCTTTGGTGGTTCCATATAACTACTTGCTGGAATTAATATGTTACATATTCATATTTTTTAAGTAATAGAAACGTTGGATTTGACCTGCCATTTGCTCTGGTAGCTTATGCTGAATAGTTGATTGTGTACTGTATCGCTGCATGGAAACGCAAGAAAATTCAAGATCTGCAATGATATGTTTCCTCTTTGGGAAGATACATGCATCATTCATATTATCGTTTGCTGTAGGTGTTTGAGTTTCAGCTCTATTTTCTGTCCAATTGACAGGTTGAAGCTTTAGCCTATCAGCTCCGGTCATTACCATCATCGTGTTCCCTACTGTCTTGAATTATATGCAGGTATCCAGCATACCGGACTTATTGTTGTTTCTATCCACAACTCCCGATTAATTCTGAACTTTTTTTACTGCAGCATGGACTTATTTTGCGTGTACATAGTCTTTGTCCGTGACTGCCCCTGCAAGCCGTGGTTGTTAATATTTCGGTTCTGCCGTAGTCCAAGTCTTTGTTGCCAAAAGTCTCATTGTTAATGCTGTCTGTTGAGACCAGATATCTCTACCTTTTAGAATCGGTGTTGGTTACACAAAACTCATCAGGTGTCTAAGATCGTGTTTCCAAACTGATCGAAACTTATGTATTTAGTACTACTTCCATGTGATCAAAACTTATGTATTAAATACGGTGTGAATTTCTATATTACTTTCCTTGTGTGCTTCAACATTGGTTGGATTTTCCTGTTTCTTAAGATTTTTATTGTATCAAATACATATGGATATAAACTATCCTTTTAATAATTTGTATAAATTGTGGGAACCGCGCCGTTCGAATCTAGTAGCTCTACATGCATGCCTTGTGTGATGCTGATTGCTGAGTTCTATATGCTCTAGCTGTTGGGTCAAGTGATTAGCTGATCGATCAAGACACGAGGTGCAGTGTTAAAGAAATCCAGGCTGCAGGCCTGCCAAAAATATGGGAGCCCTCTGCAGCTTAGCAACTCTTCTGATAATGTAGCATAAACTATAGCATTGCGACAGGAGACTTCTGAAGATAATTTAGTAATCACAGTCATATTTTTGTAGAGCTCAGCGAAAGGATCCGTACGTGATATTGTGTTTTATACGAGACAGAGAGGGAACCTCGTAGGCAAACTAATGAGATAAAATCAACATGTACAAGCAAAACTGATATGATTAAGAGCAAAGGGAACGTCCTGACCGGATCGTCGTTGCGCTTTTTCTGCATGGTGCTTCCATGGTTGCTTGGCAAGTACTCCGTACGAATTAGTTCCAAGTTCCGGATGAAACATGGTTAATCCTGAAAATCATTTCCAATCCAAGTTAGTTCAAGCTGAAGATTTAAATGCGGATCAGGCCTTTTTACAGACAGTTTCCGGTGAGAAAAGTTTAATCAATTAACTACACGGAGATCCCGTGCTGTGCTGGTTCTTGAGTCACTCGGTCAAATAAGAATGTATTCTAAGAGAGCTTACATGTGGTTCATATACTCAGTGCAAAGAAGATGTGTAATGGTGCTTTTGTAGAAGGAGCTTGCATTGCATGCACCAAAGAAAAGTAGTTTTTTTCTGTTCTTCTTTTAAACTGAATTTGGAGAAGGAATATGGTGAGGTGTCGAGCAGCTGAACTACAGCAAGTCACCAATCACTCTGGCCGGCCGTGTATTCGATGTACTTTCCTAGCCTGAGAAGTCTGAACTATGCTGACAATCAAATGTTGTCCTGCTCGATCACGTCTGAACAGTTTGCCATACCAAACACATGCAAATGAAAGAGCATCATGCATGTGCAATTGTGTATGCACCACACACGTATAACAACACTAAAGTAGTACAGTGTATACACGTGCGATACCATCCTGCGTGTACAGAGCGTACGGCGTGGATGCAGCATCACCATTTTCCGGAAGACAAAACAAAGGGAGAGGGACGAAGCTAGATAGTACCGTACAGCATATGATCCCTGATTGGCTGATTAGCTCTACACTTAAATATTTCCTCACCCTTGTGAACCTTGCATGGAGAGACCGTTTGATCCTTAAAATACTCATCGTTGACACATCTAAACTATGTTACAGATAACAAAACATGGGTACAATTGATGTAGGCCATACCGTACATACATGTCATGCATCCATAATTGTCAAAAATAATCATTGGAAAAAAAGCACACCCTGATTACGAAAATAACATAATTAATCAACTAATGGAAGATACAACAAGTATGTCCCTACTTCTTCAAGCATATGTATAAGGAAACATTGTTCACCTCACCTCGATCAGGCCGAGGACGATGATAGGCGTGCCCAAAAAGCGGAGGACAGAGCCAACTTTTTGATGAAGCAAAGCACTTACCTTGGTTGCAGATGTACAACGGTCGGAGAACAACATAGAGAAGGTTCCTATTTATACTTGAGAATTATACTTGAGAATCAGAGATTCCTAATACTCTTGCAATTTATCGTGAGCATCAGATTTGGTTATTAACAAAGATAAAAATCCTGATACTCATACTTAAATGGCACTGTGCATCCCTAGTTGGTGCAGAGGACGGGAAGTGAAATTCTCTCCCAATTTATCGGATTGGACCACCTTAGGCATTGACGCTTTATAATTATTTGCTTGTAATTCGTCTATTGCTTTTAGTTTCTTGTTACCCTTGTGTACTGCAGGCTTTTTTGTTATGTAGAGGCCGGGTGTAATGCTTAAATCTTTTAAATAGTAAAGGCCTTTATCAAAAAAAACATAGAGAAGGTGGGAAGTAAGGCATCGGTTGAGGAGACAGTCATGATCGTCGTATCAAACGAGAGGCCTTCGCCGCAGTTATGTACATACTAAGGGACATCTTCGCGTTGTGCAGATGGCATAGGAAGAGGCATAATCCTGTGTTCCTCTATAACCCCGTTGTCGTCACCTGCTATAGAAAAATATCAGCTCATTTTACATACTTACTTATAGTGTTGTTGTTGCTAGAGTGGTTGAAGAAGCTTTCCTCTTAGAATTGTAGTTTCTCGATCAATCAATAGATTCATATGTTCTTTAAGTGCACGTTAGCTAGATATACATGCAGTTTTACTAGTGTCGGAGCTTGGCCCGACTACTTAGTTTGGGTGGGGGGAGGGGCAAATCCCCCAACCACCCCCCCCCCCCCCCCCCCCCCCCCCCCAACAACTACACTAAGCTCTGCCAACCACTATCCAGGAGTACTTAATCTGAAATGCACAGGATATGCTCCTACTCGTCATGATCGAGGCTGCACTTGTGTCGTGGAGGCCGCTCTTCTCGACATTTTCGCCGACAGGCACAGGCGAACGCCACATTCAGACGCTTTTGGCGGCAGCACGGCCAGCCGTTGGAACGAATTTATGTTTGAAAAATCTGGTCAAATTTCATTTATGTTCGACAAACATTGGAAGGGATAATTCTGAAAAAGTTTTTTAGAATTTCGGAAACTTTGGTGATTTCGGTGGGTCGGCAATTTTTTTCCATAGTTCGGAATTCAAAACCCTCCATATATGAAGAGTTCCTTTATTAAGTTTTAGCAGAAGGGGACGGGGGGTGCTGCATGAGAAATCTTCACCCGGCATCAGATGCCAACTATACTATCACGTACGAGTTGTCGAGCTCCCCCCTCCTTTTCTCTATCTTTCTAGAAAGTGGTCGATGACGCGACATGTACATATACACAGGATTTTATCACAACGTGTGCCTTGCCGCGTATATCTAACGCTAGCTTTTACTCCCTCCATATCAAAATATAAGACTTTCTAGCTATTCCACACACACACATGTATCTAGACATGTTTTAGTGCAAGGTTCATGATACGGAGGGAGTATTATCTTGTATCCCATTTCATTTTCTTTCATTTTCCTTGCATGTTATGCGTGAGAATGAGATGAACAACCGCTCAAACGTGAGCGGTGCTAGCTACAGTTCGTTATCATACCAAGACTTTCTCTTACATTTTCAGCCTCTTTAAAAAAGATCGAGAACGAGCATCTTTAAAAAATTAAATATTAACTTCACAATTAATAGAGCGCGTGAAGTCCCTGTACAGCTTGAATTTTGTACTCCAAACTTTCAAAAGCACAGGACTTCGTACCGCAATTAAACGCGGAAACTAATGTGGTGCATGCATTTCCTGTTCAGCAGAAGCAAATGATCCGATCAACATGTATCCTCTCTGCTGATTATTTTAGGCTCGATCAGGATGATGGCGAAGCGTATGTCGATTTCGTTTCAGTTCAGTTTAAAATACAATGTGCGCATGGCTTTTGCAAAACTGCACGAGGCTCCGAATTTTGTGGTAGGCCGTGATTTGTATAACTCTGCAGCATTGTACTTATGCCTGAAAGCTGGAAGCGATACTAGTAGTTGATTTCAGTTATACTGTATATAACAGGACTACTCAGAATGAATATCCATTTTGTGCCATCACTACCCGCTTCCGTTTGTCCAGCTAACAGGAAAATAATCACTGAAAATTATGAGTCGAAATGTACCATGTTTTTTTGTTTTCCGTGTTCTGCCATGTGTGGATAAGTGACCTTGTAAACAATGTTGAGGGTGGCCGACCCTGACATCAGAGAAAGGGAAACAAGAACAAGGATGCAAACGGGCCTCCAGAAGGAGCCGTAGCTTAATTAGGTGCAAGTACTTATCTCTCGTTCAGTGTACGTGCCTACTTTCTTTACGCTCACCGAACGGAATGATCTAAAAAAAGGAACCCAAACAGAAGGATCCGTTGTACGTTTCGATCACCCATCCATTTTTGAAATCCAATAATCGATCGCATGCACACATGTTCCACAATGAGTTTTAGTTTGATCCAGGTCTCAAGTACTGCAGTGGACGATGCATCACTAGTGTTTCATATATGCTCTCTGAACTCTGAAGATGTGTTCAAAATAGCTAACCGTGCCCACCTAATCGATCGCATGCTGACTCCAGATCGAGCATAAACAAGTTCAGTGCAGCACTATTCTATCCGATCGCGTGACGCACACAGTGTCATAAACTAATTCGAACACGTGATAACTAACAAAGTTCAAGCACCTGTATAAATAGGTGGAACCAGACACTGGCACCCACCATCCCAATCATCGCATTTCGTTGCTACAGCAGCAATCTCTTTCTGAAGCACTCTCTCTTCAATGGCAAAGATCCAGCCCCTCGCTGCCACCGTCTCACCGTCTCCCTGCTCTTCATCCGATGGCCACCAGAGCCAGCAGGGCAAGCAGACGTACACGGTGTGGATGAAGTCGCTGGTGTTCAAGTGTTCAACGGCAGCGGCTGCACGGTGCACGCCCTGGACGGCGGCGTCGCCTTCCGCGTGGACAACTACGGCCGCAGGGGTGGCCGCGAGGTCTTCTTCATGGACCGTGCCGGAAACACGCTCATCAGGATCAGGCGGAAGGGACTCGGGATGTTCAGGAGGTGGGAGGTCTGCCGGTGCACCCACGACGCCGGCGAGGAGGATGAGGCGACGCCCTGGTTCAGCGTGCGGCGGGGAGAGAATGGCGGGGCTGCCGTGGCGATGCACGGCGGAGCGGGGACGTGCTACAGGATTGAAGGGTGCTGTGTGCGCAAGTCGGAGTACAGAGTCAGCGGTGCTGCGGACGACCCGGTCGTGGCGGAGGTCGCGCGGAATCAGACGGCGGCGGGGGTCGTGCTTGGGGAGGACGTGCTGTCGCTGACAGTGGGGCCGGAGGTGGATCATCTGCTCGTTCTAGGTTTGGTCGTCGTCTGTGGCCTCGAACCGTTCCTTGGGAACCAGATCTTCTGACTATGGCGGAAGTACTGCAGAGGGACGTCCAACGACGCTCCCGTAAACAACAGCCTGGTCAGTTGGATACAGAAATAACCGGTCCATGCGGCCCAGCCTGACGCTCGCTCTCGCCTCGCTCCAGGCATCGTCGTCGGCAAGTCGGAACGAAACGCCTAGAATTAGCTACGCCGGCGGGAAGGGAAAGAGCAGCGCTGGTCCATCAAGGCGCAACGCCGCCCATCCGCGGAGGCGCTGGAGCCAGCCGTTGCCGCTCCTTCTAGAGCGTGAAGCCGCCCATCCGCGGAGGCGGCGAAGCAAGCCTGCTCGCTGTACGGGCTCGACACATCGGAGCTGTCGAGCCGCAGACCAAGCGTCGCCGACGGCGCCCGATCTTCGTGGCCACGAAGCCAACACCGCCGAGGCTTCTCGCACGGCTGCTTTTTCCCTTGTCTGCCGCCTTGCCTTTGTGTACAGCCGTACAATGTGTTTCAGTTTCAGTTTTGGAGGAAACAGAGAAGCAAGGACAGCAAGATGGCAAATGCCAAATTGTGATTGTAATTGATGTGAATTGAGTGTACATTCCAGTGTGTAGTGTGACTGGATGTTAAATTGAAATTGTAATCATTTGATTGTAGTGGAGTCGAGTGAAAAGTCTGACTGAATTTTATGTTCAGTTTGTATATTCATGTAAAGTGGGATTGTTACAAGCTATTTCATGTGAATGAGTGAAGTTCCGTGTACTATGATCATTTTCGTGTTGTGATCTAACATTGTCAGTCTGAGAGTATATGCAATGAGCATGCATTGAACAAAAGAGATGCAAAACTAGAGAGCATATACTATTTAATTTGAATTGCAAGTTCGTTGAACAAAAGAATGCAAACACCAGCGATTCCAACCAGAGTATATCTCTGGGATCCATGGCAAAGGGACTGAACTAAACAAAATGATGCTCACAACTATTGCCCAGAATTCAGCTAACTAGCAGCCAGGACTGAACTATTGCCCAGAACGGAGCTGAATTAAATAGCAGCCATGACTAAACTTGAACTGCTTGATCCAAAACAGAACTACTTCACCACAACCCAGTAAGAAAGTCATCTGTGATTGGTCCCTGCAAATTGAATAAGGAAGTGAGATTTTTAAAACAATTATGATCTCTAGATTTGTAAAATAATTATATGAACAAGATTACCGTTAATAGTTGAGTGAAGCTAACATTGCTGTTGTAAACTTCAGATTCCTTCCCTTTGCCACTACAAATACTATTATTTGCAGCTTGTACCTCTGCACGTTCCTGTACTTGTCCACCACCACTACATGCATCTTCCCCAACATCTTGTATCTTGTAATGAAAGAATATTTGAGGGTTGTGAGATTTAATGGACAGAATAATAACATTGAAAACATATTTATTATTTAGAAACATACCTCTTTCTCCATAGGTGATGTATTTTGTTTTTCTCTCTTTTTCCTAGCCTTGTGCTTCTTATCGAGCCAAGTTCTTTTCCGTTTTGAAGTTTTTGTTTCGACCTCCTTTTTCTTTAGACGTGCATTATCCAACAAGTCATTTGGCTGGCTAGTATTTGTGGGAATTGTACATGGATACCTAGATGTTTCATTACAACCATCCAATGCTTTCGTACAAGCTGATAAGGATCTTTCGTACTCTCCTTGAAAAGCTTCAAATATACCTGGTGTATACAACTTGCTAGTTTGCACCAATATAGGCGGCGGTCTCCTCATAGATAATTTAGGCAACCTTTTCCTTGAATCAAATTCTGAATTCAGTTCATTATTTCTTTTTCCTTGCACCACCCTTTCAAAATGCTTAAAAAACCGGATGATATCAAAATTAGACTTGAAATGGATTTTCAAGTCATTGTTTAGACTCACTCAATTGAGTACTTCTCATTCCCAATGTGAAGACATCCCTCATGTAACATTCAGCCCACTTTTCTTTTAACTTATATATACTATCCAACCAAGTCTGTTTGGTCATCTTTTTCCTCATGAGGTCAAATTTCTGTTCAAATTCTGCCATGTCTTCATACTCAAACATGCATGCACTAAAATCAGCTAGAATACCTGTTCCTTCCTCCTCCTCTTTTGTATTCTCTTCATTCTGCTCTTTATTCTTCCCCTTCTTCTTTTTCTTCTTCTCTTCAATCTTATCTTCATCTGTCACTTCATGTAGATGTTTGGTAGCATTTTGCATAATGTGAAAGGTGCATAATCCGTGCCATGCAGCTGCAAACACTTCCTCAACCGCCTCAAACAACCATTTGAAGGATTCAAATGTTTCATCATACATGAAAGCAGCACCAAAAACTATTGTTTCTCTAAAATGATTAAAACCAACAAATACACCAAAGGGCCTGCTCTCCTTGTTTGTTTCAAAAGTAGTGTCAAAACTAACAACATCACCAAAATGTGCATAGTCCACGATCATCTTAGCATCAGCCCAAAATATGTTAGTTATTTGTTCTTCACAGTCCATTTGCAATGCATATTGGAATGATGGATTTTCAGCAATTTTGTCTTGAAAATACTTAAGCATGCTACCTGCTTGGCCATATGACATCTCTCGTTGGCACTTGGTCCGCAAATAATTTTGTGGTCACAGAGGGTAAAGCTAAGATTGAGTCGTCCACCAACTTGGCGACTAGCAAATTCATATGCAGCTGCCATTTCAATTTCAAATGCTTGTAACTCTGAAATTTTCCTTTGTGACACCAATAAGTGCAAGGTTTCTGGCAGATGTAGTGTGTGGTTGTGTTCCAAAACCAACTCAGACACTTTGAGACCCATCGTCTTTCGATCCATTTTAAGATTCATGTGGACTTGACAATTGGTTCTGGTTTCAGCCCGAGGGCACTTGGTTAAGTGATCCCTTTTATCTTGTGATCGCTGACCCTCATTTGCACAAACAAATTTACATGATGTAACACTGCCATCAGTTGGCCTTCTGTTTGTGTATCTTTTTCTAACCTCAAATCCTTTCTGCCCACTGTAGGTAAGCCAAAATGCCCAAGCCTCATCTGAATTTCTGAATTCCATGCCAACATGAGGTACCAAACAAGGCAATACAACTCTGTAATGTAAAAAATGTGAATATTATACTTGTGCAAGTGCATATAAATATTGGGACTAATAGTATTGAAAATCTGACAACTTGTGGATAAGAAAAATTCCTACAGTACGTGTCCCACTAAAATCTGATGATCTATGACAAAGAGAATGTGCTTGAGATAAAAAAAAAGGTATACTTATTTGAATCAGAATCATGCTGCGTTGTGGTTGTTCCTTCTTCCATCTCTGTGGCTTGCGTTCTGGTTGCTTCTTCCATCTCAGTGGTTTCTTCCATTAGAAAAAGGACACTTATCAATTTCAATCAGCTGCTTCTTCTAATCTAAGAGAAAAATGGAAAAGCTTGATCAAATTCCAAATCAAACTGGTGGTGGAAATTAGATGGATTCCTGTGAGATGGCAATGGAGAGACAGATGGTTCAGATTACTTGACATCGACGACCTGACCAGAGCAGCGTCCCGTCTCTGGCGATCTCGTTCCTACGGCCGTCCTCGGACGTGTTTCTGATCCTCGCGCCTTTTTCTGTATCCTCACGCCTTTTTTGCCAAGCGAGACCGCGAGAGGGATGGCGAGGTTCAGACTGGGCCGTATGGACCGGTTATCTCTGTTTCGAACCCAGCGCAAGAAGGACCAGGCTGTAGCTTTTCGCTATCGTTCTCGGATGCGCATCGAACGAACGAGAGAGATCGACGTCCCTCTGCAGTAGTTGTCTGGATCTCGTTCCGTTCCTTGTGATGGGTGGGGTTAAACGGGTGTGCTAATTCACCTGGAGCTTATACCACTGAAAGGAACTCTTTGGAGATCGTGTCTAATCCTTAAGATACCATAAGTTTCTATCTAGTTAGGAAAAGAATGCATGATATGAGAGTTCCATTCTCATGGCTTAGAACATTGTATTCGAACACTTCTAGTCAAACATCCTAGACTCTTTGTTGGCGAGCCCCGTGAAGTGAAGCTGCGTGAGGTGGGCGATGGGCGTCGTAGCCTGTGGGACGTGGAGGTTGTGTTTGACAGAGATGGCCACATTTACGTCGGGCGCGGCTGGGAGCAGTACGCCCACTCTTACAGCCTGCAGTTAGGCCATTTCCTGGTCTTGCAGTTACGACGGCGTTGATGTGCTCACCATCAAGGTGTTCGACCTGAGCTTGTGTAGCAGGCATTACCGCTACGACAACGCCAATTCGGATGATAGTGTTCTAGACCAACTCTGCGTGTTTCCCAATCTGGTCGACTTGGATGATGGTCAAAAGGTAGTTCTGAAGGACTTTGTGCTGAAAACCAACCAATGACACCACTCTATGTTTGCAATGTTTGCAGGATGCAGTCAGCACACATTGCCGACTTCAAAGGCAAGATGGTAAAGTTAAACTGGATTGGAACTTGTATTTCTTATCCATTAGCTTGACCCCAAAAAATATTACTTCAAATCAATTGTTGCGAGCTAGTGTTTCTTGTCTAATTGCCTTACCATATCTTTGCGGTATTTCAGCAAAGAGTACACCAAAACCTACTTCAGAAGCCATCTTACAAAAACAGGAACCGATATAAAGGTCTATTACAATAATAAGGAGAAAATGGCTGAAGTCCGGATGAAGCTTGGAGAAGACAAGAAAGCCATAATGACAAGAAAGTGGTTGTCTCTAAGTAAGGATCAGAAATTTGCAGTGGGTGATATTATCATGCTCTGGTTTCAGAGCGATGGTGACAAGAGTCTGAAGCTGATTGTTGAAAAAATATAGTTGTCTACCTACTTATCTGGTTGCTTTTGGTTATGTTATTATGTAGCTATCTTATGTATCAAGTTGAACTTGTGTCAGTTTGAACTTATGTCAGGTTGTGTCAAGTTGTATCAGGTTGAACTCGTGTCAAGTTGTATCAGGTTGAACTTGTGTCAAGTTGTATCAAGATGAACTCATAACTGACCGTACGCACGGACCGGAAATTGGCAAAGAGCTTACTCAGCCATTGATTTTAAACTAGCATTTTTCTCAAAAAGATCTTAAACTCAGACTAACCATAGCCGGTCCATATTTTATCTGGACACGGGGATAGTTGATCCTAATATAATTTATATTAATTGTATACTTGTTTTTAGCATGCTACGGTCTTAACGAATATAATGTTCTATTTTCTTACATGGTATTCTTAATCACATGAAATTGTTAAATGCTATGTTTAACTTTTTATATAGGTAAAATAAATTAGCATTGTGATACATTTATTTGTAATAATTTTCTTCCTCAAATAATTTTGGATAACTGCATAAACTATATAGTTTATACAAATTTATGGTAGAAGTAGTTAAGTATATATTGGGTCTAATGAATGTCTTAAAACAAAAAAATTGTGTGTGATTCTAAGTATATTTATAGAAAACTCTAGAGTATGTCCTAAAAAACTCTAGTATAAATTGAACGGTGGCACTATACTTCCCCTATTCTAGCCGAAAAATTTGTTTTGCAAATTATAATGAGTGTTACTACTGGCGTGTGTCTGGGCCACACCAGTAATAAAATCAATACCGGTTTGTGTGTGTGTGTGTGTAAACTGAGTTTCGGGATTATTTTTTAGACCACTATATATGTGATCAGACCAACGGGTATTGGAAGGAGTACTAAAATAGTGGGATATTTATAGAAAAGGGGTATATGCACCATTGGTCATTGAACTTATTCAGGATGAGCACTTTAGTGGCTGAACTCACAAAATGTTTTGCGCTTGTACTAATTTTTCAAGATGAGCAAAGTGGTCAAAATGGTGCTACCCTGTCTGACAGGCGGTGAGGTGGCAACCTCTTTATTTAAAAATTCCAAAATCATAATTTCAAATTAAAAAAATCTAAACAATTCTGGATGTAGATAATGTTGTATTCTATCGGCGTCTAAAAAATAAACTCGAAATATTTTGTATTTTGGTCTGCGCAAAAATGATAAAATATGAATTCAAAAGTAGTGAACACTGCAAGAATTTAACTCTATGAAAATTTGACTGATGTTGTTATTTTTGTGTAGCTCGGAATATGAATTATTTTTGCTTGAGACTTTGCGCGTTGGTATGATGCACTATTATCTACATCCATGATTGTTTTTTAGATTTTTTGATTCATAAAAATATGGTTTATGAATTTAAAAAATAAAGACCTACATGTTGCTCCGCCTCCGTGTTGACTTTCCGGTTATGTAAGTGTCTACGGAAGTTGGAAAAATATAGAGGGAACTTAACTATAATAAATACCTAAAAAATAAGGTGTTGTCACAAGCTCAGGCTTGACCAGGAAGTTCTCACTTCTGGCAATGTTTGATGGAGTTAACCATACCTTCTAACGATATGCCAGGAGAGTTCTGAACAATGGTGAGAAGACTTTGTTATGGGAAAATAGCTGGATAAATAACTCACACTTGGCTATTCGATTCCCAAGACTGTACAACATTACCTTTTCCAAACATGTGACTTTGGCAAAGGTGAAAAATGAAGGTTTAGGGTGTATCGTATTTAGAAGAACAATGTGGGGGAGGCTGCATGCTACTCAGTTTACTGAGTTGATAAATCTTGTATATCCAATTCAATTAAATGATGATCCTGATAAAGTCAAATGGACTATGGGCCTCTCGCAAATTCCGGATGAAAGGGTTGTATATATGACCTTGCGAGCTACATATATCTTTCCTCATAAATTCCTTTGGAAGATCAAGATCTCATTGAAGATTAATATATTTCTCTTGCGTATGTTAAGAAATGGCATTCTTACCAAGGACGACTCGTCAGAAGATGTTGGACTGGCAATGAGTAATGTCACTTCTGTAGTTAGAAAGAGACAGTTAATCATCTATTGTTTCAGTGCAGCCTCGTGAAATTCTATGGCATTATGTGTGCCTTTGGTCTGGTTAGGCCACCCGATGGGGTTGAGGATATGGATGGGGACTAGGATCAAATCCTTCTCTAGTTCTCGAGAAAGATGGATCTCAGTGGGGTGTTGCAGTTTGATGGACAAGAACTGATGCATGTTTTAAGAAAAAAAATCTTGATGATCCTGCATCTATAGCATTTAGGCTACGCAACTTTCTAAATCTCTGGCAATGTTGTAGAGAAGTCAAGACAAAGAAAGCTTGGACATGGATTGGAGATGCTGAAGAAGGTGATCGGGAATGCTTTGTCCAAGGCTCAAGGTTGGGCTCCTCTGACGGCGAGATTAACGATGTGATGCATGATTTCTCTTGTCTCCCAAAAGTTATGAATGTTACTCACTACAAGTACTTTCTATGAATTGTTTTGATTTGCTCAGGGTGAATGTCGGTTAGTGTGCCCATGAGGGGTGCAGTTGTCACTCCCTAGTTAGCTTCTATGTAGGTCGTGCTTTGTTTCTTGTTTTCTTTTTTGAATTTTAGAATTGGGATCATGTAATGTTCGCGAATTCTCCAAAATAAATTGACGGGATACCCGTTTGGTCAAAAAAAAAGTGGTCAAACCACCACTCGTATACACTTTATCTATAGCATCTTTTTTTTTCTAGTGTCAACAAAAAGATCGGAGTCTAAAATCTTTTATTGAATAGTGTAATGCTTATAGGCCATTTTCCCCACCCGATTTGAGGCCCGAATCCTTAACTTCTTGCCAGAAGCGAGAGAAAGAGACAGGGACCCTGCCATCTTTTGATATGGGGGCATGGATGAGTTATCCTCTCTCTCTCTCGCATGCCTCGTGACAGCAGCCATCCTCTATTTCCCTTCGAGTTTTCACCCTTTAGTGACGCCAGTGGAGCAGCACCGCTAGTTTTTTTTTTTTTTTTGATAATCACACACTCCTTATTAATCACTACAAATTTCTATAGGTACAGAGGATAAATCATGGGGAGAACCCAGCCACAAATGTCTACCTACTCCTAAGGAAAGACCATGTTTAGCGAGGTTATGGGCTTCAAAGTTTGTGCTTCTGCTTTCATGGATAACTCGGCATGACAAGAACGTCCCCATTCTTACTCTGTACTTCTCTGATAATAGGTCCATTTAAGCCCAATGAATCGCTGTTGATTGCATCCACGACAGCTTTGCAGTCAGAAGCAAGATGGATCCTTGATACTGTCAAGTCCTGCGCCAGGGATAGTCCTTCTCGACATGCTAGGGATTCAAAGACTTCAGGATCAGTGACACCATGCACCACCAACACAGATGAGCCAAGATAAACACCATTGGCATCCCTACAGATTGCTGCCGCTACACAAACTGCCGATCCTGTTGCTCTACCTCCATCCACATTAATTTTCACATACTCTCCCTCAGGTGCAACCCATCTTCTCGATAGATTTACCGCTACATTAGGAGTTTGAGGCGTAATCTGCGCTGCAGCGTCATACTCAGCCAGGTAATTTCTGACAAAATGATGGGTAGCTACTGGACTCGGAAAAATGCCCTCATGAATAGCCTTCCGCCTCGCCGTCCAGATCGCCAACAAAGTGACCACCATCCTTGTAAATTCCTGAGCAGCACCGCTAGTTGGAAGATATATGGTGGCGGCCTCATATATGGAGCTAGGGCGATGTATTGGCCCGTCTACAAGAGTGAGCCCTCAGATTAACACTCGCACGCCGTTCCCCTCTCCTGTCTACAGTGAGAAAAGGCGATTTTTGGGCTCCCCCGTCGACCCACCTCGCACGCCGGCGAGCCGCGGGTTCCCTCTTCCTCCGCCGGCCGCTTCGGCGGCGGGAGGATGGGGGAACCCCGGATCTCGGCTTGTACATAGTGTAGGGTTTGGTAGGGTTCCCGCCGGCGGCGTTGTGGTGGTGGTGATGCTGTCGGTGTGGTGGTTTGCGTCGGCACGCTTCCCCTCCTGCGACGGAGTTCTTCGGGCCTCCGCCGTGGCGTGCGCGACTTCTGGAGGCCGGGATCTGCGGATCCGCTGGCCTCGTTCGTCCCCGGGTACTGCGAGTGGTGGTGGCGGAAGTGGAGGTGCGGGGTGGCTGTTGTGGAGGAGGGTGGTGTGCTGGCGGTGGATCTGTGGCGCTGGCCACGGATCTGGAGCGGAAGTTGCTCGGGGCAGGTCCCCGGCCGATGGAGGACAACCGTCTTCAGATCCAGCTCGTCGGAGCTGGTGGCTTCTACGGCTTTTCAGTGCCTTCGGGCATGGTGCTCTTCTGTTCCGTGGGCTTGGTCGCCGGGCGGTCGCTTCTTCTGTCGTCTCCGGCGGCGGAGGTCGCGCGCGGTGGTGGACCTCGAGGTTGAAGATGGCGTGACACAGCAGTGTCCTCTTAATTCTCCTTTTTTCTTTGCTTGTATATGCTGTTGTACTGTCCTTTCCGTATGAATACAAGTATGAAAAATTCAAAACAAAAAAAAAGAGTGAGCCCTCAGCAAATGGCGTGTTGATGACATGAGACCCCCCGAGAGTGCACATGCTCATCTCCGCGAGACCGTGACACGCACAAGACATCGAGAGCGGAGTTGTAGGGCCCGTTTGCCTCCGACCTACGTTTCCGCCTGTGGCCCTGGCGGCCTGATGGCCGATTGACATGACGACGCCCATTCATTGATAGGAGAAGCGATGTCGCATTGTACATACATAGGTAGATACATGCATACAACAATGACACACGTATGTGATGTGCTTTTTTTTCTTAGAATAAATCAGAAGAAAAGGAAATCAATTAGTGGAAATCCATTGTGTCTCCCGAGCACCAGTGAGCTCGTTTTTTGAAAAAAATTAAAATCAAACTTTTTTGCACCCAATAAAATCTGAATTTTTTTTTACACAAATATATATACACATTACTTAAGTACGCCAGAAGTTTCGTAAAAGTTCGTTATATTTTGGGCTAGGCAAAAAAGAGAAATTTCTAACAGATTCAACACAATATATTCCCTTTCTTATGCCCACGTTTTTATTTTTTTATACAGCTCGGAATACGACTTTTTTGCACCGAAAATTGGCATGTACTTGTAGGAAACATGCATATGTATCATAGGAATGTTTTTAGGATTTTGTTGAAACTCAAATTTCAAAATTTCAAAAAACAAAATTTATAGGGTTCACTGGTGCTCGGGTGCCACAAATCTGCATCCATCAATTAGTTGGCTTTAATTTGAAGGTCAGTCCATGTATGCGCTGTAGATACATTTTCTTGAAACATAAATTTTGGTATCTTTCTGAAACTTGTGACAGATCATGCAGTAGTCTTCATCATTCAATAATAACAACATGCATGGTTCATGCTGCAAACCATTGGCAAAGAAGTTGCAGTAAGTGGTATATGCAGTACAGTATGCCAAGCGAATGCAATCACCCACTACACTCAGCAGACCAACATCAGTTTGAAATGTCAGGTGTGCATTGGCACAAATCGATCAACTGTGACAAGGAAAGAGAAACACAAGTTATCTGCTCAAGAAAGAAAAGCCAACGACCTGATTTCATCAACGCTATGAACTACACAACCTACACGATTCAGGTCTTGAGCATACGCAAACGGCATGGTTACTGGTCCTCGTTGAACAGCATAACCTTGGCGCATAGAGGGCAAGATTGGCTTCTTTCCATCCACTCGAAGATGCAACCAAGATGGAAACCATGGCTGCATTGCAACTCCATCTTGGGATTCTCGTAATCATACTCTTCTAGGCAAATCGGACAGTCATCCTCACAGTCAGAAGGAACGTCGACCTGTGTTCCTCCAATCTTCTGGACTTCTGATTGCGCTTTAAGGGATGACCCGCCAGCCTTCTGAATAGATTTCTGGAACTGCGTTGAAGCCTTTTCATGTCCTGCCACTAGCGGGCGCCGCTCCATCTGACGGATGAACTGTGGATCATCATGAAGTGCAGGCCTTGGAGGGCAAGGGAAATTATGCATTGAATCCTCCCGCCCTGAACCAGTGAAACTAGCAGCAACAGTAACCGTAACCTGAACAGGCGTATCCGCTCTCCGACGAGCAGCGACAGCGGCGGCTGCCGAATCGAGATCGTTGTTGTCCAAGAAAGGCCATGGGAGACAGCAGCAACATCCGTCGTCGGGGCAGCTCAAGCAGCACAGGATGGCCCCCATCTGAACTCGTCGTCTTCTTCTTCTCCCCTGCAAACTGAACGGAGGAACAGTTGCAGTGCCGGCCTTGTAGTTCCTTCCTCCTATCGTCGGACTCCTCCTCTCGCTCCCGGGCCAGCGCTTGCAAGAGAGATAGGAAGAAGCCGATCGATCGGTGGCAATTTATTATCCTTGCAACGAGGGTGGAATCCGATTCGAATCCGGGCAGGTTTCCTTCCTTCCTCTCCGCCGCCGTATCGATCTTGGGAAGGAGCGGAGCTGTTAAACCCCATGCATGCGCGATACACACGTAGATCCGTATCGCTAGGAATTACAGATCCGTGGTTTTTTTTTTCGAACGGAACTTACGAGTTACGACTGCTTCAGCGTTCAAACCACGTACTAGCGCCTAGTACCCACGTAGCTACTCGATCATGCAGGCGCTGAGAGATCCTCAAGCAGCACGTACTGAGTTCGTTGCGAGTACCCTACAGGAATCTCCCTATATGCCTACGGCCAGATGCCGTCGGCATAGGCACAAATGCCGTCGACAAAGTGTATGCCGACGGCTTTTGGCCGTAGGCTTCTGCTCCCTCGGCATATAACCATAATGTTGTAGGCATATAAAAGCCGTCGGCATACATGTCAGTGCCGGCGGTTTTCTTACACCGTCGGCAATCCAAGTCGTTGGCAAACAAACTAACAGACACGTCGGCTTGACGGCGTCAAAATGTTTGCATGACAGGTGAGACCGATTAAAATATTACACCACGCCATGGCGAATGTAAGCGGCTTGACCGTCCGGTCTACACAATCGAGGACGTGCTACGCAGTGATTAAGATCAGTGTTCTCACCACCGCCGCCAAGGTACGATGTGAAGTTTGTGCATCGCGCTCGTGCCGTCGTGGGCTTAAGCGTGACCGGCGAGGGAACGATCATGTATGACCATGAGGTTCCTGTCACGGACCTCAAATCAACATCGAGTTATTCACACGGGGACCAAAAGGTGGAAAGGCCTAGAAGGCAGTAACATAAAGTCACCCCGCCGCGACGGTCGCCGAATCCACGACAAAACGATCATGCTTGAGAGAAACGGGAGAGTCTCCCAGGGTCGGCGGACAACGATGGGTTTTCAAAACTTCATAGATAGCTTTGTTACCCTTACATCTCCGCGTAGTGGCGGACCTAGGAATTTAGATTAGCCGGGCAAATATTTGGCGTCCAAAATTTTTAGGAACAAATACAAGTCTATATACAAAATAAGTGTAAAAAAAGGGTCTCTTGACCCATTAAATATACTACGAACGCGGAAAAGAAACAGAAAATACTTGAAACAATTAACGGGCAAGCAGTACTGCGATGAGGTTTTTGTTAATTAAACGGTGATTTCTTTGGTTGATGGGCCTTTTTCCACTTAGGGATACCCAATCCTGGCCCATTTCGGTAACACGTCTTCTTCTCCCGTACTCTACCCTGGACACAAACCTTCCATCGATCTATCATGACGCACAACTCCGCTTGGCCGCCGGAAGTAAAGAAGGGTGATACCCTGCTTCGCCTCGGTAGACCCGGAGCGGCCGCCCCTGCTCGTCCCTACAGTGGGTCTGCCACTGTCTCCTGTCTCCGCGCAACTTATATAGTCGGATATCTACGACGACAAATTTCACAAAGTCTTTCTAACTAACACAAATAATTAATTATTATACCCAAACAATTAAGAAGCGCAAACATTTTTTACATTGATCAAATTCGCCTCTCATAACAAATTTTAAATATAATTATCTATACTAAGAATTTCATGCTTTTAACTTTGTTTTTGTTTTGTCAATTCATATCGTAATATGTTGTGATAAATTGGATCTGTGTTATGTAACAGAAGTTACATTTGTATTTCTAATATTAAATGAAAAATTATATCAAATGTTATAAATAAATAAAAAATGCATCACATTTTGTCTCAAATTAATTTGTTTCACTTGCAAAATAATATGTACATAAATTTTTATATAGGCTTATCTATCTTTGTAGGTATCTTTGAATTGCATTCTAAAGAATATCTGAATAAACGTTTGTACCTTAATAGGTACACAAGTAGATAGAAAAATCTAAGAGTATATATGCTATCAAAGGCTACTCATAGTGCACTACGTACAGAGTGACTATATGGACACAGTCACACAGGTCCAAAATCAATTCGGCAACCAAAAAAAGTTTGGTTGACCAGTACCTATCACTAATGTGAATGTCTTGTTGGCAACGGATGCATTAACCGTTGCCGTTTCTGGCAAGAATTTCGACATTTTCCTGTTTTCTTAAGATTGCGCTAATCAGTTTTTTTCTGATTTCACCTGTTTGCACTTAGCTTTTTTTGTCAGTCTATAACAAAAATATAACTAATTACACATTGTAATGCCTCACTAAACCTCTCATTGCAAATCGTGTAATCAGGGTTTGAGGATATACTGAAGGTGGCCTATTGGTAAGAATACGCCAGCATGCAATAGCATATACACAATGTCACCAATTTTTAGCTGATTTATCTTCCAAACATGAATTAGTTGTCCATTGGGCCGAGCGAATAGTACTTACTTGGCCAATTTCATGTAATCTAGGATTACCGACCATAGTAATCTGAAATGCATATTATCCGATCATTTGGTGAGAATGGCATTTTTAAACCATTTAGTTTCATACATATCTGTTGATAATTCTTTATCTCTAAAAGGAGTGTAACTGCAAAATAAAGATGTTAAAAAGCAAGAAACATATTTTGTCATGTGTGTTTAATCAGTATATAGCGATGCATATCAAGGAGAAAATTATATTGATAACTAAGCAAAAGAGGTATGCTTGGTTGCCATTTTTCATCAACTGCTATGATCGGTTATTATTTTACGGTGACACATCACAATCCTTCTTCCACATCAATATGCCTATTCTTCGCTCGTTCTACCCCAATCCTCCAGAATACGCACGAACACATTCCAGACATCCAGAAGTGTCCTCAAAATATATCCGCCGGATAAGTTGGCATGTTCAGTTGGGTGTAGTATTTCTAAAGAAGAACATGACCGACGACCTTGTTATGCATCGATGATCACATATCATGGTATCAATCCCATGAATAGCGACAATGCATTCATTTGATCTGCATGGAGGACGAGAGCCACGGCCATAGAAATATAATTGGCCGTTGTCAGATAAATCATTAGGCGATTTGTCCAAGAATTCATTATAGAAAATCATCGAAGATGACTGCATGCACCCGTGATCTACGGGCAAATCAGAAAAAATACACACAATATCCAAAGCTTGACATCAGAGAGAGGTTGAGACATATTTACCCACGGGCAAATCACCGAACACCTTGTGGGCGGAGGGCGCCAAGGTGAAGCTCGAAGTCGTGTGACAAGGGTATACATCTCGGGTACCCTACCGTAAGGGTACCTGGTGCACGTGACGACTAAGGCCCAATAGCGAAGAGCCTAATCGAATCCCAAGACAAGAGGCCCAAGAAGATGGAGTACCCTCCAAGATTAGACATAGTCATAGTCGGTTTAGATTTCCTTACGTGTAAACTAGGTCGGTTACGAACTCCCGAGACCCAGCCTATTTAAAGGCTGGGAGGGGTGCCGATCTAGGGACAAGCCATACTCGAACCACCAAAGCCTAGCGAGATCGCATCTCGCCAGAGCTCCCTGTAATCGCATAATCCACACAATCAATACCAGACAAGCAGGAAGTAGGGTCTTTACCTCCACCCGAGGGGCCTGAACCTGGGTAAATCTTTGCCTCTGCTTGTCAGCCGACGAAACTACCAGTACTACCACGTTCTCTCCCCATAATCTCAACCCTAGGTCCTTAACCATGGGATTTGATGAGTGTACCCTCGTCAATTGGCGCCGTCTGTGGGAAAGAATAGTGCTGGACTCGCGGTTTCTTCGGTTCCATCGGAAAACGGCGACTCGCCGATCGGATCTACAAACGGCAACTCGCCGGCTGCATCAACAAACCAGAACTCGCCGACTCAGGCGGCACACGGCAACTCGCCGGCTCACTCGACAAACGGCAACACGCCAGCTTCACCCGCAAAAAGCGCATCGGATCCTCTGATGGATTTCGAGCCACACTCGCCAGATTCCAGGAGGCCTTCTCCGATCTCGAGTCAGGTTTGGGTTTAACCGTTGGTTCGTTCAATTTTTTCGTCAACAAGCTTGGTGTGCAGGACTTGACGGATCCACGCCAACTCGCGACTTCCGCACCCGAGGCTCCATCGGTTGCGGCTCCTTCGACTGCGGATCCCTCAACTGCGTCCATACCATCGTCGATCCTCCAAGCTTGTTCGTCTGCAACAACCATGTCCACACGAGAGATGCGCGAGCTCATTGAAGAACTCCAGGGCGAGGAGGCCGAATCAGCATACCGCACAAACGATCCCGAGCTCGATCTCCCACTCGAGGATAGTTTCGACTGCGGGATCTCCCTCAGCGACTTCGACGAACCTGAAACTCATATCGACAACCACGTCGACTCCGAGATCTGCACCAACAACAACAACCTCGACTTCGAGATTCATAACAACTTCGCCGACGCCGAGATGAGCATAGGCGATGAAGGCATCGACAGCGAGATCCGTCCAGACGGACCACTCGACGGGCATATCGACTCCGACATGAGCCTTGATGACGATGTCGAGTCCATGATGGGACTCGAAGACACACATACATACCCTCGGGTGATACCCCAGCAGGTCTACGTCGCCATCGCCGCAGAATCATCAGATGCTGCGGCCAGCCGCAGGCCTACAGAATTCCCGTGCACAGTTACTATGCCGGACGGAGTCACAACTCTCACAATCACTGCTGAGATGGCAGCAAAAGCAGATAAAGTCATCAAGGAGTGCACAATGATGCCAGCAGACGCAACACAAGAGGAGATGTTGACCTTCCAGTACTTCAACTGGCAGGAATCACTTCGACTGAAGCAGATAAGAGCAACACTCGAAGAACGCAAAAAGCAAGCTAGCTTGTCGAGTGCGCGCAGAAGACAGCTCTCCCTGAGCTCCACCGGGCGAGCAGACACAAGACCCAGATCAAGGCTGTCACACCTCTCGCCAGAGAGGGCGGCACTCACCCGCAACTTAGGCAACTCTTTCATGACATACGACGAGGAGGAGTGCCAGTACCCAAAACAGCTGCGGGTGTCTCTACACCGCTGCAGCATACCTAGAGGCAATCAAGCCTCCAGCTGATGACCCCAATGCAAAACTACATCGCCAACAGATCAAATCACTCGCCTTAGCGGCGAAGGCCATACGCCAAATTCCAAGAACTCCAGGTGGGAGTCGAGACCGTGCCCTAGTCGACGCGCGTCGGAAGAGCATAATCACAGTGGTCACCGCCACCACTCGAAGGAAAGAAGCGGCTCGCGTAGGCGCAGGTCCAGGAGCAGATCACGCAGATCTTACAGTAGCGACTCATACTCTGATCGAGAGCCTGAGCCACATGGAGCTCTGTGCTTCACTCGACGCGTCCGCGAGACACGGATGCCCAAAGGGTTCAAACTCACATCTGAACAGCCCAAGTACACGGGTCGACAGGAACCTTCGGGTGGCTGGAAGACTACAGGCTGGCTGTCGCGTGCCAGCGAGGCACAAACACCACAGCCATGCAATACATACGACTCATGCTCGAAGGCACAGCCCGCGACTGGCTCAAGGCCCTACCTCCATCAACATACGACTCGTGGGATCACTTCCGCATGACTTCATCAAAAACTTCGAGCCTCTATGTGAGCGCCCAAAAACGTTCGAGGAGCTGCGAGCCTGCGTTCAACGTCAGACGAAACGTTGAGGTCATACATCAGACGATGGACTGAGATACGCAACTCAGTGGAGTTTTCAGAAGATATGGCCATGGATGCTTTCAATGGGCCTCGCCAGGCGGACTTCAAAGAAGCACTTGGTCGCAAAAGCCAACCTCTGTGGCTAACCTCTTGATGATCGCGACTGAGTGGGCAGACGGAGAAGACATGGCGCGCACCACACGCGGGTCCTCACCCCGTGACAATCATGAAAGCGGCAGTCGAAGCCGCAGAGACTCGTACAGAGACGACCGAAGGCGCAAACGTTCAAAACGTCACTACGACGATGACAGACCCGAATTCATGGCGGCTGGGTTCTCCACACCCCGCAATGACCAGACAGAAGCGACCGACGGTCAGAAGACGGGACAGTCGAGAGATCGACGGGACAGTCGAGATGATCGTCGGGACAGTCGAGACCGCGGCCAACGCAGTGATAGCTACAAGAGGAAGGACTGGCGCAAGTCACGATCCGGGCACAATCTGAGCGATCATTCGAAGAAAAGATGGATGCTGATTGCAGATTCCACCTGTACAAGGGGGACGACGGAAAACTGCGCTCCAATCACTCGATGAGAAACTGCAGGGAGTTCGACCAAATGGCGACTGATTACGTAAATCTCAGAAAGGCAGCAGCCACACAAGCACCTGCACCCGTGCCTCAGCCAAACAATGTGCCTGTTCTGATGGCACCACCTCCACCACCACAGCCTGCGCAGGCGGAAATCTCGCGGGTGCCATACAGCCGTACCTCGGGTGGACGAACCACAGTACCCTCCGCCCCAAGGGCAGATGTACATGATACAGAAAGGTCGCCCTTCCAACAGGGAGCAAAAACTTCGCACTCGACAAGTAAACATGGCGGTCATGTCACCTCCCGCTGTAACTGAATTCTTGAAGGGTTCTGAAACCGCAATAAGCTTCAGCAGAGAGGACCACCCTCCATCGGTTGTTCGTCCAGGGCACTCTGCTCTGGTACTCGACGCACAAATTGGAGGCTACGCCATGTCCAAGGTATTCATGGATGGTGGCAGCGGCATAAACATCATCTTCGCAGATACGCTCCGCAAAATGAACAGGTCAGTCGAAAACCTGCCAAGTCTTCAAATACCTTTCACGGTATCGTCCCAGGCAAAGCAATAAGCCCAGAAGGCACCATACAACTCGACGTAACGTTGGGGACAAGAACCACTTCAGGACAGAATCGATTGAGTTCGAAGTTGTCGACTGGAAGTCACAATACCATGCTATACTTGGACGCCCGACGTTCGCTCGATTCATGGCGGTGCCACACTACGCATACCTCCAGCTAAAGATGCCTGGACCAAAAGGAGTAATCACAGTCAAGGGAACTTCCAAAAGTCTGACTCTTGCGACCGAGAATTCAGCAAAATCTCTGAGATGTTTGGCATGGAAGCAACACTCGCTGATCTAGCGGTCTCCAACGATCGAACACTTATGCCAGAACACAAAAAGGTGGCAGTCGACAGAGCATTCAATGCCACCAATGACACAAGATCGCATCAGGTGCACCCGACTGACCCGACCAAGACAGTCAATGTCTCGTCGAGTCTGCCTATCGCATAGGAAAGCGCGCTCGTCGAATTCCTCCGTGAGAACTGGGATATATTTGCATGGTGTCCAGCCGACATGCCAGGTATTCCCAGGGAATTCGCCGAGCACTCTCTCCAATTATTTCCAGATGCTAAACCAGTCAAGCAAACAATGCGCCGCATATCCGGCCCAAAAAGAACGCAGTCGAAGCCGAAGTCGACAGGCTACTCGCAGCAGGTTTCATCAGAGAATCAAGAAATCACAATGGGTGGCCAACCCCGTACTCGTAGAGAAGAAGCACACAGATATCCTTCGGATGTGCGTAGATTTCAGCACTCAATAATGTTGTCCAAAGGATCACTTTCCACTACCTCGAATCGACCAGATCGTCGACTCCACCGCCGGGTGCGCTCGCTTGTCCTTCCTGGATGCTTACTCGGGTTACCACCAGATAAGGATGAAGGAAGAGGATGAAGAAAAACGGCGTTCATAACCCCACTCGGGGTCTACTGCTACACCACAATGCCTTTCGGGCTCAAGAACGCAGGCGCAACCTACCAGCGCATGATGCAAGACTGCCTCAAGAAGCAAATTGGGCGAAACGTCCAGGTCTATGTAGATGACATCGTCATCACAACAAGGGAGGAAAACACACTACTCGATGACTTGCGAGAGACGTTCGCAAACCTCAAACGCTTCCACATCAAGCTCAACCCGAAGAAGTGCACGTTCGGCGTGCCAGCCGGGCAACTCCTCGGGTATCTAGTCTCAGCTCGAGGAATCGAGGCAGACCCGGAGAAAATACAGGCCATCTTGACGATGCAAAGGCCTTCAAAGCTCCATGACGTGCAAAAGTTGGGGTCGAGTAGCAGCACTCAGTCGATTCATCAGCAAGCTGGGTGAAAAAGCACTCCCGTTCTATCGACTGATGAAGAAAGCAGAAATTCGAGTGGACGCCAGAAGCCGAAGCAGCCTTCACGGACCTCAAGCGAGTCCTCACAAGCCCTCCAATCCTCGTCGCACCAAGGGAACGCGAGCCACTGTACCTATATGTCTCTGCAACTAACAGGGTGGTGAGCACCGTACTGGTAGTCGAACGAAGGGAGGAGGGACACCCAAAGCATACAACGTCCAGTCTATTACTTGAGTGAAGTGCTCTCCATATCAAAGCAGCGGTACCCGCACTATCAAAAGCTGGCCTACGCCGTGTTCATGTCCTCAAGGAAGCTGACGCATTACTTCTCCGAGCACCCGATCACTGTAATCAGCACCTCAGGGATCGGGGACATCCTCACAAACCCCAACGCAACTGGGCGAGTAGCAAAATGGCTCATCGAGCTAGCACCGAGACATCAAGTATGATTACCCGAAGGCCATCAAAGCACAAGTTTACCTGACTTCCACACCGAGTGGATCGAAGCTCAGCTGCCAGGAGCACCAGATGTGTCCAACTCATGGACTATGTACTTTGACGGCTCGAAGAAAAACGAAGGCGCAGGCGCAGGTGTCATCCTCATATCACCAAAAGGCGACAAGCTCGCTATATCCTACAGATGGGATTCGAGTTCCCATCCAATAACGAAGCGAGTACGAGGCCTGATCCATGGCATGAGGATGGCCAAAGCCCTCGGGTGCACTCGACTGATGATCTACGGTGACTCGAATCTTGTGGTACAGCAAACAATGAAGGCCTGCGATGCAATCGCAGATAACATGATCGCCTACCGTGACCTATAACATCATGGAGGGCAGCTTCGAAGGCTGCGAGTTGCGGCACATAGGGCGTGAAGCAATGAAGAAGCAGATAAGTTAGCCAACATTGGCGCGACCAAAGCACCAGTTCCACCTGGTGTCTTCTTCGAGCGCATCGAGCACAGATCCATCAAAAAGAAGCGAGCATCTCCTACATCAGCCGCACCAGCCAAGAGCAAAGCACCTAGCACAGAGGACCCGCCAGTCGAGGTACTCCTCATCGAGCCAACTTGGACTCAACCTTTCCTCGCATACATACTCCGCGGCGAGGTACCCGAAGACATAACAGAGTCAAGACGCGTCACTCGACGATCTAAAGCATACACTGTCATCAACGGTGAACTTACAAACGCAGCATATCAGGTATGTTCCAACGTTGCATAGCATTTGAAGATGGCCAAGCCATCCTTCGTGATATTCATGCAGGTACCTGCGGGCATCATGCCAGCAGTCGATCACTCGTAGCCAAAGCCTTTCGCGCAGGCTTCTACTGGCCCACAGCACTCAAAGACGCGGAGGACATAGTCAAAAGGTGCATCGGCTGTCAAAAATTCGCCACAAAGCCGCACGCACCCGCATCGGCGTTGAAGACAATACCATTGGCCTGGCCCTTCGCCCAGTGGGGGCTCGATATGGTTGGGCCACTCAAAAAATCCTCCCATGGAGGGCATACTCACCTTCTGGTGGCGGTCGACAAGTTCACCAAGTGGATTGAAGCAGTCCCTATCACAAGTTCGACTGCCACTACAGCAGTCAATTTCATAAAATCCATCATATACCGCTTTGGTGTGCCAAGTAGCATCATCACTGACAACGGTACAAACTTCACGGCTGAGGAATTCCAATCCTTCTGCAAAGAGCAAGATATCACGCTCAATTATGCATCTGTGGCACACCCGCAATCAATGGCCAAGTCGAAAAGGCCAATGGACTTGTGACGAGCGGAATCAAGAAACGCCTCCTGGTGCCACTCAAAAGGGCGCGGGTGCTTGGGTAGAAGAGCTCCCGTCTGTGCTATGGAGCCTACGCACAACACCCAACGCCTCAACGCAATTCACTCCATTCTTCATGGTCTACGGCGCAGAGGCAATCCTGCCATCAGACGTAAGGTTCAACGCACCAAGGTCGAAGCATACAATGAAGAGATGCAGATGAAGCACTCGAAGATGCAGTCGACTTGCTCGAAGAAGCACGCAACACGGCGCTAGCACGCACAGCTGTCTACCAGCAAGATCTACGCAACTATCACAGCCGTCGACTGCGTACCAGGTCCTTCGAGGTTGGCGACTTGGTACTTCGACTGAAGCAAAAGAAGGTGCATAAACTTGCTTCTCCATGGGAAGGACCCTTCATCATCACCGAGGTCATTGGTGGTGGAGCATACAGACTGAAGCACGCGAAGACAGGCGAACTCTCGCATAATCCTTGGAACGTTGCGCAGCTGCGCCGTTTCTATGCTTAGATTGCTCAGTCGCATAATGTAATAGGCACATATGTCGGATGGCTGCAGGTTTCAGACGCGCTCTTTTCCTTACCAGGGTACCTAAGGGGACTGGAAGGTTTTTAATGAGGCGGCCTGCAGCCTAACATTCAAAATGGAATATAGTCAATGATTCCTCATATTTCTCTGTTTACTCGCACAAACTCTCGCACAACCTTAGCCTCACCCGATACTCGGGGGCTGCGCTACTTCAAAACGTGAGCTCTCGCTCCTTCAAACATAATACCCAGCCGCACTCGAATACTCGGGGGCTGGGTCGTAAAAATCATACATAAACAAAAAAGTTGCTCAATAACATGAGTTGAAGCTTCAAACATCGCAAAAATTCACAGCCTCACTCGAACACTCGGGGGCTGTAGAATTCATGTTCTATAAAGTGTTTTTCATAAACCCCACTCGATACACTCGGGGGCTGCATACATACAAGTGAACAAATATGTACTAAGTACAATGGCAAAATTTACACTCGGGGGCTGTCCCTATACAGAAAAACCCTAATCTTCCGGTTCGTCCTTTGCTGGAAGAACAGGGCCCATAAGTTGAGCATGATAGCATCAACCAATACCCTCGCATGATCGATGTATCGTCAAGATGCGACTGGGACAAAGACGATCCAGGCGCGGGTGGACGTAGCTGCAAATTTGGACGTTGACTTCGGATATATGCCATTGTTGCGTTGGCGCCATCCACAAGCTTCTGGGTGATAAAGCCTCGAATGGAACCTGTCGACCGGAAAGCCCGAGCAACGCGTGGATTCCTTGAGGTTGCGGCCCAGTCGGAAAAAGCATCTGGTTGATTCGACTGAAGGCCGACCTGCATAACTCAAGAAGCATAGTGCTCCGCCACACTCGATCCTGCAGAGTCGCGAGTATGCGTGCTCGGTGCTTATCCAAGCGAAAGTGCTGACGGCCAGTCGTGGGTTCGTCAGTCGCCATGTTCAACTGCTCATCTACGCGAGCCTGCTCCGCCTGGAAATCTTGAACAAAACCTGCAACAACACAAGTTGGGTGAACAAAAAGGACAGTTGTGAACTCACAAGATCAAGGCAGTCATGCTTACACTCGAGCTGTCTGTTCACGATCTCCATCTCGCCAAGCACATACTCCTCCCGTTGAGTGGGTAAAGCAGGCCTCGCCCTCATCCTATCCAGCTCACTGCGGGTATTCTCCAACTCTTGCTCCAGTTTTGCGACTCGAGCCTTCATATAACGCATTACTGCGGCATCGTTCGCCACCTGAGCTCGAGATCGAGTGGGGCACGATGCCGCGACGAACTAGATGAAGTGGCGGCTGGTTGTTTCTGTTCCAAATATCATAAAAGTTTCGTGAGAAACTCATCACAAAGCTTAGGCAATAACAGCACAAGCCTTACAGGCAGAAGCATAACGAGGAAATTAAATTCATACAAAGGTAGCAAAAGCGCATGCATACTCGCATGGTCATAAGTTTAATTACAAGGCATAAAAGGTGCGGCTGCCCTACTTCTCAGACACCGACTCGACCTAGCCCTACTCGCACGGGCGGCGACCTCTGTTGCCGGCGTTCCATGGTGTTCATAAAAAGGTTGGCCAGCGGGTGGCTCGCTCGCTAACATGCTTCAAAGATATTAGCTTCCCGCCGGCCTTCCGAGGGAAGTCAGACATCGCCGCCTCGAAGTTACCCTCTATCCCATGACCTAGTATCAGCTTGAGGGTGGACTCCGAGCCGCGTACCGTGAGGGCGCGAGCAAAATTCGCCATGGTTGAAGTCCCGGTCCAAGCACGCCTGCAAATCCGTCAGCAGTCGACGGCACCTCGCCTAGTGGGAGCACCTCCTTGTACACAGCGCCGAGGGTGCTGGCAGACTTGGCAAGGAAATCCTTCGCCTGGACAAAGGTAGCACCAAGGTCACCTATAACCTGGTCGAGTGATAATCATCACTGACCATGTCAGTAGGTGTTGGCACACCAATCGCCTCTGTAACATGAACCAGAAAAAGCAAGGTTACTACATAATACAACGGGTACATGGGAGGCATACAAAAAAGATGGTTCCTTACCTCTCACGTTCTGTGCGAGGCCAGCCAGTCGCTCAGCATGCTCCTTCTCGCGCGCAGCGGCAGAACGCTGGGCGGCATCCGCGGCTTTCTTCGACTCGGCAGCTTGAGTGGCAAGAGCTTCTTCTAGCTCCTTCACTCGCGTTTCAGCAGATGCCTTGTCACCTGGGATAGATGGAAAAATGTCATTCACAATCGACAACGCAAAGACAGAGCAAAAAGAGCTTCGAGTACAGAAGTCAAACACACTTACGGCGAGTTGCTCCATGACAGCACGCATTGTCTCTCTCCTGTTCAACCTGGACAAAAGCTTTGCCTGATTCCACCAGGTTGAGGTAGAAGGGCTGCATGCACATGGAACCAGCATAAGTTATACACAAATAGTCCCAGCATGAGGACTCGACAAATGACACTTACGTGTTCAACCCAAGGCGCAGGCTTGGCAGCAGAAGTCCCAATTTCTGGAGTCGACGTACTCGCAATCTTGGCGGCTTCAATGGTAGTGGCGTGGCTACTGTCTTCACGACTTCAGTCGCAACAGGAGAAGCTTCTGGCTGATCTGGAGTCGAAGCTCTCTCGGCTAAGGAGTCGGAGGGCACACAGTCTCGGCACTAAGTGACCGAAAGCATACAACATAAGCAAAGTACTCAACTCACAAAAAATTTAGTACAAAAAGGAGCAAACCTGTGCTCTTCTTCATCATCAGTGTCGGTCTTCAAAGTTTGGGCCTCCAAAAAGTAGCTCCCCACCCGACTGAGGAGGAGGAGGAGCCGAGCTCAACGGGCTCACGTCCAAAGGAGCAGCTGTGGTCGTAGGAGACGAGCCCGAGTCTCCGTCATCTCTCACATCCGATCCCTTTGCGGGTGAACTCATGGAGGAAGACACAACTTGAGCCGCCCGACGGCGCTTGCGAGTAGGGACCTCGCTCACATCATCAGTCGTGGCACGCTCCTTGTCCTGTGCTTCTTCAACCCTTCCTCTTCAACCTCTTCTGTGGGAGATGTAGTAGCCGAAGGTAGAGGCGATTCATCTCCTCCCTTCGCTTCTACCGTCACCTCTGTTTCATGAGTTGGGCCATCTTCGGGAAGAGGAGGAAGGGTTGAGGCGGTCGAGTGGCCCTGCATACAAAATACAGCAGTCGAAGTCACAAAGATGCATAGCAGAATAACAAAAGCAGGAGATCATAAATCGATAGATTCACTAACCTCTGGCAAAGGCTTTTCAGCCCCATAAGGAGCGACAGGGCAGTCGACGTTGCAGGGCTCGCTGGATTTTGTGCTGGTGATGGACCGCACATGTGCCACCAGCTCGCTCCTAGACAGCTCCTCCTTGTTCATCCGAGTGGAGTCGAGAGGACCTTCATACTGCCACATAGGGTGAGCTCGCGCGCGAGCGGCCACACCCGCATCTTCACAAAGGTGGCAATTAGATGCACACCAGTGACGCTGTTAAGCAGTCCTCCAATCGTCTCCAGCAGAGGCGCCGCTTCCGCCATTTCTTCAGTCGAAAGCTCATGGTCCCAGGCCTTCGTCCTAGCGGCTATACCAGCAGTCGAAAATGGGGGCCCCTTCCTGGTCGACTAGCACATAAAACCACCTTTTCCTCCACCCTTGCGCCGAGTCGACTGGCTTCAGGGCAAAGTATCGGGTGTCGCTGCGCACTTGGATCTGAAGGCCTCCAACTGGATAGGTTCGGCCGCCTCGGTTGTTGGGCCGGACCATGAAGATAGATTTCCAAGAGCCCAGCTGGGAGCAACTCCAGGAAGCACTCGCACAATACCATAAAACAGGCAATGTGCATAATGCCGTTCGGGGTGAGATCATGGATCTGCACCCCATAGGCATAAGCAAACCACGAACGAAGTCGTGGAGGGGAAAAGATAGACCCCTAGGCAAGAACTCCGCAAAACATACGCGCTCGTTTGCGCGAGGCTCGGGGAGTACCTCTTTTGATGGCGCGCGGACGGTAAGCTGGTCCGCGGCGGCAGCAGTCCGTCCTCGCGGAACTTCTCGAGATGAGCTGCTTGATCGTGGACTTCATCCAGTCGCCGTCGCTTTCTTGAGGTCGACGGCGGCCGCAGATGCGCTTGCCGCGTTTTCTTCCCCTTCAGAGCGGCCGCGTCAGTCGCGGGCGCGTCGAGGCAGAAGCTTTCCTCTTTGGCGCCATGGCGGTGGTGGCTAAGGAGAACAGTGAAAGCTTGGGCACAAAGAGCAATGGAGCAGGGGCGCAAGGAAGAAGATGGAACGGGGCGGCGCGCAGAGCAAATGGCTAGTAAAAAAACAATGCCAGCGCCGTTCCCCTATTTACCACAAATCAAAGGCAATCACAGCCATTCAGATCCCAACCGTGCGCTATGCACCGATCTCACCGTACACGTGGCAAACGCGGAGGGCAACCGTCGCCGGCCACTCCGCCCACTACGCACGAAAAAAGGAGCCATAATCACCTCCCCGTAAAAAGTGGGCCAGACTGGTCAAATCAAGTCCAAACTGCACCGTCGTTCGGTCAGCTCTGCACAAATGGGCCCACCTATGTGTCACGTCCCATCCATCGCAGCATAACGCACGCCACGCGTGTCAGGCAGCGCAGTCGCCAAAAAACGTCATCCCTGACGTCTCAAGCGCTTTGATCAGAAATACATTCGAGTCCGCTCAACGCATATTGGTCACTCGATTGCCTTTTTGGTTCGGGTGTGAAAAAGCAATGATAGGCAAAATTGGTCACTCGACCGTTCCTTCGGCTGAGGCATATTATCCCATCGGAGCGTATCAAAAATTTCTTCGACTAAAGATGCTCAAGACAATGATTTTGAGATTATCCTCCATTACAAGTAATAAAGCACAATCTCGGGGGCTACTCCCATCGGGAGCGCTGTCGCGCACCCGATAGAATTACGGCAAAAAAATTCTTCGATTAACATATGCAGGGTAAGAAAATCCTGAGATTATCCTCCATTGCAAGTAATAAACACAATTTCGGGGGCTACTCCTATCGGGAGCGCTGTCGCGCACCCGATAAATAATGTCAAAGGGTCAGTCGACAAATATATCGACTACGTTCATATACAAAATCATACTCGAAACATTCCGAGTTGCGTCTGTCGCAAACATCTCGGATGTTGCACGCATAGTGCAAAGGTAAGACCCGCCGAACTTTCGAGCTGGGCTAAGGACCGTTCCAGCAACGTCAATCCTTATACTTTCCGTGTCAGCAGACATGATAAAATCCCGACGGACGCGTTGGGTAAAATTCAAAGTTATACTGCAGATCGATTCAGTAAGACCTCAAGCGGCCTAGTCGAATCTGACCAGTTTGTTCCAGATTCGAGTCCGGGGACTTGAATTTGATTGAAAGCTAGTAAGGTTTTACCCGAATGTGTAGTTAACCAGTCCCAATCCGTCGAGTGTACTGGGCCTACTAAGCTATTATCCTTTGATTTTCATAAGCAAAACCACAGTCGATGAAATACTCGACATAGCCAACATGTGCTATTCATACAGGAATTCCAATTATAATATACATAATACAAAGCATATGACGTGCACTTACGAACGAGTCCATGCCCGATTCTTCGAGTCAGACAAGTACTCGGGGGCTACTGACAAGGGTATACATCTCGGGTACCCTACCGTAAGGGTACCTGGTGCACGTGACGACTAAGACCCAATAGCGAAGAGACTAATCGAAG
Source organism: Poa pratensis (assembly GCA_947311845.1). Taxonomy (NCBI): domain Eukaryota; kingdom Viridiplantae; phylum Streptophyta; class Magnoliopsida; order Poales; family Poaceae; genus Poa; species Poa pratensis. The sequence goes on along the minus strand of CAMZMU010000027.1, from coordinate 17,068,808 downwards.
CCCAAGACAAGAGGCCCAAGAAGATGGAGTACCCTCCAAGATTAGACATAGGCATAGTCGGTGTTTAGACTTTCCTTACGTGTAAACTAGGTCGGTTAGGAACTCCCGAGACCCAGCCTATTTAAAGGCTGAGGGGGGTGCCGATCTAGGGACAAGCCATACTCGAACCACCAAAAAGCCCTAGCGAGATCAGCATCTCGCCAGAGATTCCCTGTAATCGCATAATCCACACAATCAATACCAGACAAGCAGGAAGTAGGGTCTTTACCTCCACCCGAGGGGCCTGAATCTGGGTAAATCTTTGCCTCCGCTTGTCAGCCGACGAAACTACCAGTACTACCACGTTCTCTCCCCATAATCTTAACCTAGGTCCTTAACCATGGGATTTGATGAGTGTACCCCTCGTCACCGTGGATGAGTCTAAAGCCGGCGAGGTCAACATTTGGTAGTATGGGACGAGAGAACATGCATAGTATTGGAGGACGACGCTTCCTTTTGCCAATCAAGGTCATCCAGCGCAAGACCAAGGTGAAAACATTGAGGGGCGTCTCGTGGCTGGACGAGGATGGAATTGGAGAGGCCGTGTGGAGGCGACGAGGTGGTGGGGGAGAAGAATCAAGCTGTGAGAGACAAAGATTGAACTTTCGGATAGTGGCGATCCATGCAAAGCCGATTGATTTGAGTTTGGCTTTATCGGCTGATTTGATTTCAAGCTTTCAAATTATGAGTTCCATATTAATGGCTTTCTTAAAGTCTAGTTACATGAAAAATTATTTTTTCATCTGTATAGTGGAGAATAGACAGAGTATAGTGGAGAATAGACACTATGTCGTCAACAAAATGTGGAGTGAGACCCCCACTTGCCCTCTTGGACATCTTGTAAACCCTAGTTACATCTAAAATCGCCGGCTGCAATTTTAAACTCGACGAGATCAATCTTTTAAATCTAGTATGATCTTCTGATTACACATGTATGAGGAACTTTATCATATCATGTTTTTTATCGGGTGGGGTAGATGCGGCGAGGCTTTGCTCTCTCTGATTTGTGTGGGCCCCACCCGGGTGACCGCGTGTAATGCACATGGGCCATTTTCCCCACCAGTTTGAAGCCCAAATCCTTCATCCTCGCCCAAAAGAGAGAGAGAGAGAGATGGCTAGCCGGAGCCGGAAGCGGGATGATGCTGCCGCGGCGGCGACGGCGACCTCACCAACCTCTCCTCCGCCATCTCCGTCCTCACCCGCGTCAAGCCCACCAAGCTCCGCACAAGCCCCAGCGCCTGCAGCAGCACCAGCAGCATCGGCTCCTCCACCGCTGCCCCCCGATGCGCTCCGGCCCTTCCTCCGCCACCGCCTCTCTCTGGTAAGCTACGCCATCTCCGCTCGTATTTCTCATTAGGGTTTCGCTGGATTCGGAAAGGATCCCGTCCCGCCAGCAGCCGCTGCTTTTGAAGTAGCTACCTACGGAATGGCCTTAATCGGGGTTCCTCTTACTCAATTGATTTGATTGTAGGAGCAAGTTGAAATTTATTGTGTATTTTCACAGGGCCGTGCTTATTCGGTCACTGTCCATTTAGGTCACTTTTGTCTAGTTTGGTGGTAGGAACGTATGCCCTGCTTGCTTGCTACACTGAAGCAACTAGGCATGTTGTGGATGGTTCGGTGTGAATGGATCATTTATTCACACGTGCTCTGCTCCGAGGCGATCGCCTTGGCTTGTGTTGCTCAATGTTTACCGGAAATGCTTAGACAGCAAATAGGTTTCCTGTCCACCGCACCATTAGTCTTTGTTCTATTGTGGTGTAAAAACTATTCCTCATTTTGGTCAGCTTCAATGCAGTAACACTATGCCTTCTCTTTCTTTAAATTCGAAAGAAGGAAACCTTGCTTTCATGATGACATAAATTGTCATGCAGTCAAAGAGCAATCTCGAAGGCTGCTTACAGAAGTTCAGAATGAGAGCACTGCCCACGTGCTACTGGAATTCATTGTGTTTCTTCCTAGTTGGCTCCTAGTAACAAGATATGGTGGAAACTAACACTTTGTTGTTCCTTTTCTTTTCAGTAGTTGCTGTGATCAAGGGGAAGGACAAACCACAAGGGAGCTTCAGAGTTCTACTTCTCACCTAAAGAAGATTAAAAAGATCAGTATGTTTACATTAGCACTCGGCTCCAAGTAATGCTCATTTAAAACTTAGAATTTAGCAATAAATATGTAGGCCGTGGACGCTTAGTGCATCATATCCTATTTCTGGAAAGAAGTGCACCTTCGTTTTGAAATCCAGTGTAGTGCTCGGGCTCATCTGGACCACATGGTTCTGCTGTGACTCGAACCAGCTGTGGTATCCACAGCGTATAAGCTATTCCTTGTGTGGTCTTTGGCAGCTTGATTCAGCGCACGTATTAAATGTCACTTGCACTGTGCAGACAATGGCAATCCGGGCTGGTATTGACACCATCTTGGTTCTCAACCCGCTGAATCTTGTGTCACATCTTGTCGAGTTCCCATCTCTGCCCATGTTAGTTCAGATACGAATTTAAGCAAACCACTGCAAATCCGAGACATCACCTCATCGTCGATCAGCTTCTTAATCTTTGCACTCACTGCAAGCAACCAGTGAACCAGACATATGTTTTTCAAATTAGACCATGATTTTCCCCTTACATTTCTTAACCAGTGCTTTACGTCAGCCATGCTCATAAGGAACTCTGCACATGGTTTATTGTACCAGCATTTGCTACTAAGGGGTGCTTCTGCATGATATCTGTTCATGTGAAGTCACTGGCCTTGATATGCACAGTGATCACAATTCTGTCAAAAATATAAGTTAGTTACTAACCTTGTACAACACGCGAGATGTCCTCACTGTCCAACTTAACGAGCTCCCTAATTCTCTTGGTTCTGTAGACTGAAATCCTTGGGGCATAGTTTCTCTGAACATTGTCCTGGCCGTAATTAATCATTCCAGATACCGGCCTGCCCGAACAAATGGCAGCATCCGCGTATGTATGTAGATGTCAACAGTTTCCTCAGGTCTGCTTGCATCTTCTTAGATAACATTTATACAAACATCTATCACCTATCTTGCCCAGTTGTACTCTTTGATATTGCTTTGATCTAGCACACATGGGAGCAGCTCTTCGGCCGCGGTCGCTGTGGACTACCCAGGTGCTATGAACGATGAACAAACTAAGACAGTGTACGCCATGCTGGCATATTCTACCTCTTTCCGCACCATGGTCTTGGGATGGATTGAACAATCTTCTTCACTGGTTCTACACTAATCCCCACATATATGTGTTTTCTTAGGAACCCACAAGTTCTATTTTGTTCTAAACTAAGGATTGCCCAGCCCTGCGCAACAACTTCGGGATTCTGGGCCATGGTCCACGAAAACTTAGCAACACTGAACCTTTGCTTTATACAGCATTTACCACAGTTCCTTAGGCAGGAAAGAAGAGCATGACAAAGATCTCTATCGATGCATGGTCCAGATAAGGAGAGCATTTACGCTCTGGTGCCATATCCAAGTAATGCTCATTAAAACTTAGAAGTTAGCAATATGTATGTAGGTCATGCATGCTCATTGCATCATATCCTATTTCTTGAAAGAACTGCACCTTCGTTATGTATTACCATAGCAGTCCATCTGTATTACTGATATTTCGTTGACTCTGACACTTTCTTGGTTCTGTGTTTCTTTATCCTGTTCCTCCACCTATTGCAACGTTGTCCTTTTCTTTCGTTAGAATGACCATTAGTGCTGGATATTGTGTGATCTGATTATCCATAGAACCACTGTGACATCCAGCTTCAGACAGTATTAAAAGCGATCGAGGCCAATGACCGGGGGCGTGTCTGAAGTATGAAAATGAAGGGTGGAAATAGAAAATTTATATAAAACCTAGTGGCATATTGACTTTTGTGCAGCAAGGACATAAGTGCAAGCGATCCATTTCCGTGTGACTATTCGCACCACCATTTCAGAAAACACATTGGAGCATTTTTGGACCTGTGGGTAGTCAATCGTCATGTTTAGTATCATTCATATTGTCAATTGATTTGTTCACCTTTTCCCCTGCAGCCTTTTCTTTGCCTTAGTGTGACATTCTATTTCTGTAATGTTGAACACTTGCAATTCCAAATAGGACGTTATCATGATATTTTTTTATTGATTGATCTTCCCCTTGTATACCTCCAGTAAACCAAAGGTAAAGACCAGAGCCGTGCTGCCTGGGGCATCATCACCTCCCAGCAAAAAGACGAGGAAGGTATATTAGGTTTCTGCAACATGTGATTCTAATAAATCTTCTCAACGTTAGCATTATGTGATATCAGTTGAATGTACATTTATTTTCAGTATTGAAACATGGATGTTAAATTTTCACTTCATATGTTGTAGGGAAGCTAGCTGGGATTTTTTTACTTGTACTCTGATCCTCTCTCATGGGCATTCTCAAGATCTTCATAGTAGAATTTTAATAGACTAAGGGCACCTAAAATCATCTGAATTTAACTTTCTGATAGTACAGTGTTGGTTAGGATTTGGTCAGCATGATTTCGCAGATAATCATGTTAAGCAAGTACAAATAGTTTTCTGTTCAAGTATTATACATACAGATACAGATAGTTATCTGATCAAGATTAACTGTTGTTGACTACTTGCTGTATTGCAAATAAAATGGTCATCCAATGGTGCTTGCTTGCTGATGCTAATCATCCATTGTAAGCCTCTTACAGTTGTTCTTTTTCTTTACAGAGGCTAGAGAAAAATATCTACCACATGATTTAATTGGAAGAACCAATGGTACAGAACCAATCCTACAGATTAGTTATTTTCCAAATAGTGAATGATAATATAGTGAAATTACTACTAAAGGAACATATGATGCATGTCAGCGGTAGTTTAAATTAAAACTTGAAAAAAATTTATTTTGAATGATATATATCTAACTAAAATTCTCTGAATTTGCTATGCTAAATATTTGCGGGCATTCATATCAAAACTAGTGTGCACAGTGAAGTTGTACTGGTTTGCAGGATCAACCAGCTATTCATCCATGCCTTGATTGGTGAACTAGCAGCTTAAGTTAACTCCAACCTAGTGTCAGGGATAATGCCACCAACATAATTATGGCGTGATTACTTTGGTTTGTCATGATTGATTGATAATTTGGTTGCTCTTGTTAGAGTTATATGTTGGCCTTTGGCCTTTTACCTTCTAGCCTTTATGGTGGCCTTTGGCCTTTTATATTCTAGCCTTTTGGCTTTCTCATGTACTATATATTATGGCCTTTAGGCACCGTGGAATACAAGTTGCTGTTTATCTAACATGGTATCATGAGCTATGGTATTTTTTTGGACGCGCAACTCGTCCTCCCGATCCGTTGTCAGCGATTTCATCTGCTGCTTTCATTGCTGAATTGATGCATCGGCGTGCATCTCCCCTTGCGTCTGTTTGCTTCCTCGTTCCGCTGCTGTCTTCCGGTCGCCGGCCTCGTGCTGGTACTCCATCGCCCAGCTGCCGGCCTCGTTCAACTGCCCTCTCGCAAGAGCTGGATGGATCGCTGCATGATTCCCATCTCCACCGACCTAGTTTGACTGCTGCTGCTGTTCGCTGGATTGATCACCATGGATCTCGTTTGGCTGCTGCTGCTGCGTGCGTGGTTTCTTTATTTCCCAGATCAGTTCCTGAGTTGCTTTCTGTTCAGGTCCGTTCGTGAGTTGTAAAAAAAAGTGTGTCCTCTCGTAACTGCTGTGTGCTCTGCCACATGTTGGTACAAGATTCAATCTATCTACTCTATCTTACACGTGTGCATTCCCTTGGTGCTCTGTTTTTCCGCTGCGTCCACCAAATCCGTTTCTTTTTCGTGTCTATTGTCATGCGAGTACACTATACCTCTGTTTTAACAGCCTGCTTTTCTGGTCCTGGTCCTTTGTATAGGATTTCTGTGGCCTGTCTTTGCATTGTGAATCTACGCCATTCTCTTGTCTTGGGCTATGATTTTGTGCGCGATGCTTGTTTCTCTTAATGTGCCATCTTTTGACAACCCATCTTCTCTTGATGCGGGTGTGTGTGTTTTCTCTGATGCGCCATCTGTCTGCATTGTCATTGATCTACGCACATTTCTTTGCCGTTGGGCTTCTTATGCCGTTGGGCTTCTTGTGCTATGATCTTTTGTGACATGCTCTTCTTCTGACCATCGCTCGGTCTATGTCGGTCTCTTCTTCGACCGATTGTGGCTTGACTCGACAGGTTATTGAAGACTCTTCATGCTATGACGACACTCCCAAGATGCGGATTTTGGATTAAAATTTTCTTTTCTAGTTTTACACTTCTTCAAATGCAATGCTATTGCATACGCTTTGCATTTTAGGGGGGGGGGGGGGGGGGGGGGGGGGTGTTAGTGAGTTATATGTTGGCCTCTGGCCTTTTACCTTTAGCCTTTATGGTGGCCTTTGGCCTTTTATATTCTAGACTTTTGGCTTTTTCATGTACTATATATTGTGGCCTTTAGGCACATGTAATACAAGTTGCTGTTTATCTAACGGCTCTCATGGTCTGAAAACCGTTGCTGCAGTGCTAATTGGAATCACGTATATGGTTGTTCTCATGTGTGTATGCTTTTTCTGAATAGAACGTCTCTCTGATCAGTGCCTATGTGTATGTCTCTTTGCTGCCCGTGGCAAGGCATGGGCTTCCAGTAGTATTAGCATGTTAACTTTTTATATGGCATCTGACGCCCTTCATGTGAAAATTGTGAGGTCCCTGTCTACTATGTTTTGTTTCTGTGGATCTTTCTCATTCTGGAACTTTTTTTTCAAAGAATGCGAACTCTTATTACCTCCTGTGTTTGCGTTCTAGGTAACAAGGGAAAAGCTGCCGCCGCACATGGAGCTCTGGACCAGTGTTCTGGCGAGCCGCTACCAAGTCAGGAGTTCATCGAGGAGCGGAGAGCCTACTTTGCCGAAATCGATGCGTTCCAGCTGCTGAGGAGTTTGTTTATCAGGAAGTGACCTAGAGTAGATGCTTCAGGCCTTCTGTTTCGTGCTATATATAAGGTCTATAGGTGGGATATATGTCACGAAAATAGCATTGCAAGTACGTATGGTGTCGAGAGGCTAGCAGAGTTCCTTGTAGATTGCGGAGTGAATGGTGCAAATTGAAGTGAAGTGATGCAGTGCGTCCTGAAGATTGCTGTTTCCTCTGGTGGTAGTAAGCAGTCTGGTCCTTAAACCAGTGTAGTAGTAAATATGGGTGGAGGTATAACACTCGCCCATGGGTTTTTGTCTGTCGCACTCACCGGCATTGTAGAT
>CAMZMU010000027.1:16967452-17055654 GCA_947311845.1 Poa pratensis | reverse complement strand
TATCATCAAAGGTTTTTATTTGCACGATCTTCTAAAGATCACACGGGTCATACTTTCTTTTTTCATACTAGTTTAAAAAAAAGTGTACAATATATATTTGTTGTTCTTCAAACTAACTAATGACATTTTTCCATCAAAGATTTTCTAATATGAATTATCAAATAGACAATAATCATTATATGTCGTATCATTTTCTCAATCTTTTTCCATATTGGTTTAATGGAGTTTACACAATCAAATTTCCCCCGCTGAGATTTTTGGAGTAGATTTTTAGTTTGATGTATATATGCAAGAAGCGTCAATAGAAGGAGAGTGCTAGGATTGGAATTACTTGCTATCTATTGGTTGTGGATTTCCCAAAAGGCATTGTTCATGATGTTTTTTCTCCTAAATAACATGTTTGCAACCAATGGCAATATAATGAGAGTTAAGAGGAAGGAATTGGTGGAGGGACTAGATATGGGACTACCCGTAATTCTATTGATAATGTATGGGAACCCCCTTCCTGAATTAGCGTGAACCGTTTTTAGATAAAAATGGTTGTATTGATCTGAGGAATTAACTATTTCACAAAAAAAAATCACGAATTAACTCGTCGCCCTAGCTAGGGAGGAGATCAGTGGAAAATGTTGGCCCCAACTCCCCCTCCCCATCCCACGTAAATTCCCAAAACCCTCAAATAAATATTCTCTCTGATTAATATTAATTGTCGATGAATCGAATGTATCTAACACTATTCGATTCAGCGACAATTAATATGGATAGGAGGGAGTAAGAGATTTAACAGGCTCACCCATGAAACTCCCATTCGTTTTGCCCAACTACCTCGAACAAACAGGCCGAAATGGTTCATGAGGATTTTTCCCTAATAGGCACCTTTTTTGTGCATATCCAAGGTCATAAATACGGAGAGCGTTGTATTGACTCCCAGGCAACGGGGACCATATTTAAAAAAATGAAAGTGATATTTAGAAGTTCGAAAATGATGAACTGTTCCATGAATACATGCATATGTTTCGCTGCATATTTGTAAACGTTTGTTACATAATACAATATAGTTTTTTATTAATAAAAAGATAAAACTGTGGCTCCAAAAACGCAAAATAAATAAATAAATTTGCTACGTCTTACAAGATATGACGATGAAATTTGGTACACACACTATACAGTATAAGTACTTGTATATTGTTTTTCAGAAATTTTAAATGTTTTCTAATATTTTTTAGCCCTGAAGCTAGGATCTAAAAGCATTTTTCGTATAAATACCCCAAAATCATTCGTCAAGAGAGCTCCTCTGACTCTATATTTCTCTGTTACTTTTGTACTTCAAGTCTTCAACGGTTGTCACAACATCGCTCGGTGGCCGATCGTAATTAAACCTGGACAGATCGGTATCATAATATCGGCCCCAATGTGTGCCCAAACAGTCAATGATCGAGGCCGATCAGCTGAACCAGCATGCACGCGCCACGCCGCCGCATGTAAATTGGGAGGAAAGAGAGAAATAAAATGTGAGGGACACGCTTGTACACAAATTCAAACTACAATTAAGCGTTTGATTGTGAGAGGTACTATGTACAGTACATGCATAATATCATCCGTCTCGACCTGGCCCAAATAATTACAGTTTTTGGGATGACGTTTCCGTACTAGCTAGTCAACATGCTGACTAGTGCGCTCTCCGGCCAGCACCGGACTGTATTTGTTTCCGTTTGTTTTATGTTTTAGCTATCCACCCTTGCGCGTGCCGATTTCTGTTGACATTTAAGCTCGATGGTTTACTGAACCTGTCACGTTTATTTTATTTCTCTGAAACTCTGTAATAAGTTAGAGCCAGAAACGTGCTGAGTTCACGTTGCGGCGGTTTCCTAGCCAAAAGGAGAATTAGTCTCCAGATCGTTTTATTTCGTTAGAAGCGTGCGAGGCGATCGGCCAAGATCACGTCCGTGGGAAGGCGCGGAAGAAACAGATCGTGGGCGAGATGCTCGGGCGAGTTGTAATCCTCTGAATAAAAGTAGAAAACAGAAAAGACGCTGGAGTTGAGCGCGTCGCAAAACTGTCTCTCTCTGTGTGTTCTTGTTTTCCGTCAGAGAGAGCGAGGTTCAGAGGGGCGCGTGAGTTCCACGAATTCTTCACCACTGTGATCGCGTTGAGTATCTAGGCCTGTGTTCCATCATTTGGTATCAGAGCCTCAGGGTTCACCGAGGCGATCGCGGCGGCGGTGTGGACGGTGGCGAAGAGGAGGGGTGATCAGAGATGGGGGATGTCACTCCCAATCGCAGCAGCAGCAGCGGCGCCAGAAAGTACACGACGCCCGCCAGGAGGCAGGGCGACGACGGAGGCGCCGTCGTCGTTCGAGCTGCGCCCAGGGGAGGTGTGCCCGTCCACTATCCCCAACTCACCGACACCAACTACGGGTGTGGGCCGTGAAGATGAAGATCATCATGAGGACTCTCGGTTGCTGGTCGGCGATCGAGGGCAAGGGCGAGTACGACCAGGCCAGGGACGAGGACGCGTTCACCGCGCTCTCGCAGTCTCTCCCTGACGCCATGGTCATGGCCATCGCGGAACACGAGACCGCGGCTGAGGCCTGGGAAGCGATCCGACGGATGCGCGTCGGGGAGGACCGTGTCAAGAAGGCGCGGGTGAAACAGCTGAAGAGGCAGCTCGACCGGCTGCAGATGGAGGACGGCGAGACCATCACGGCGTTCGGGCAGAAGCTGACCACCCTCGTGCTGAAATTCGAGACCTAGGTGAGAAAATTGATGATGAATCTGTCATCGATGTCTTGTTCAATGCGGTGCCGACAGGTTCGCAGACGTGGTCAACACCATTGAGCAGTGGGGTGATCTCTCCATCATGTCTGTGTCTGAGGCCGTGGGAGGCTGGCGGCGTTCGAGAACGGCCAGCGTGGTCGTCGTCGCGGCGGCGGCGGCAAGGATGAGCAGCTCATGCTCGTGACATGGGCTCTGGAACAACTCATGCAGAACAAGAACGGCAGTGGGGTTGCAGGCAGCTCAGGTGGATCTACTGGGAAGAAAACTGGTGGAAAAGCTGACCACTCCAAGTCCGGGAATTACTTAGGCAGTGATCGTGGCAAGCAGAAAAGAAAAGGAAAATTTGACATCACAAAAGTCAGATGCTACAATTGCAATGAGAAGGGACACTTCCAGTCGGATTGTCTCGAGCCAAAGAAGGAGAAGGCAAACTTGGCCGAGGAGGAGGACGATGATCCAGCGTTGTATATGTTGGAGGCCTCCGAGCTGTCGCAGCAATGCGACACTCTGACAGCGCATGTACTGTTGAATGAGGAGAAGGTTGTGCCAAAACTCACAGGTAGCCAGGAGAGTTCGTGGTACCTTGATTCAGGGGCAAGCAACCACATGACGGGAAGTCCAGAGAAATTCTCTGAGCTGGACCGAACTGTACATGGAAGAGTGAGATTTGGGGATGGTTCTGCTGTAGAAATCTGCGGACGTGGAGCTGTCCTGATGCAATGCCTCACCGGCGAGCACAGGGTTCTGTCCGATGTGTATTTCATCCCCAGGCTGAAGAACGATATCATAAGCTTGGGTCAACTGGAAGAGAACGGGTGCAAGTACACTGGCGAGAACGGTGTCATGACGATCTGGGATAGGCAGAGAAAGGTGCTCGCACGAGTGCCTCGGACTCGCAACCGGATGTACATCCTCAAGATCCAACCTGCTGAACCTGTCTGTCTGCTGGCACACGCTAAGGACGACGCATGGCTCTGGCACATGAGATTCGGACACATAAATTTCAGATCATTGTGCTCACTGTCAGCTGAAGATATTGTTGTAGGGATGCCTCAGATTGAGCAAATTGATCAGATATGCGATGGCTGCATGATTGCCAAGCAGAAGAGGCTGTCGTTTCCAGCTCATGCAGCATACAGAGCTGAACAGCAGCTAGAGCTCTGGCATGGTGACCTCTGTGGTCCCATTACCCCAGCCACACCTGGCGGCAAGCAATACTTTTTGCTGCTAGTAGATGACTTCTCCCGCTATATGTGGGCAGTGCTGTTGAAGAACAAAGACGAGGCCTTAGGAGCCATCAAGAAGGTGCAAATAGCTGCAGAGCTAGAGAAGGGACTCAAGCTGAAGGCGTTGCGCACTGACAGGGGAGGTGAGTTCAATTCAGATGAATTCGTGGCATACTGTGAAGCACACGGCATCAAACATTTCAGAACTGCACCCTACACCCCACAACAATGGCGTCGTCGAACGCAGGAATCAAACGGTGGTTGGCATGGCAAGGAGCCTTCTCAAGAGCATGGGAATGCCAGCAAGATTTTGGGGGGAAGCTGTTACAACAGCCGTATATCTGTTGAACAGGGCTCCAACTAAAAGCGTGAAGGGCATGACTCCCTATGAAGCGTGGCATGGAAAGAAACCCACGGTACAACACCTGCGCACATTTGGGTGCACGGCTCATGTGAAGAAAGTTGGGCCAGGACCGTCGAAGCTGTCGGACAGAAGCAGACAGATGGTGTTTATAGGATATGAAAGTGGATCGAAAGCTTATCGCATGTACGACCCTGAACACAAGAAGTTGGTCGTCGCACGGGACATGGTTTTTGAAGAAGACAGACCCTGGGATTGGAGCTCCTCAGGATCAGTACAAGATTCAGACCAAGATCCACTAATTATTCAGTACTCAGACCAACATGAACAAGGGAAGGAAGCATGCACAGGAGAGAAATTAGCTGAAACTCCTGCCGAGAAAGGAAATACAACAGATTCTATTGCCTTGGCAGCGCCATGGCGGGGAGCCAAGACGAAGCAGGCATGCGATGGGAATCGATCCCATTCTCACTCGATCTGGCAGCCTCTCCGGTGACTCCCTCTAGCTTTCCAGTCTTCCCTAAATCACCGTACTCCGAGCCATCTCAAGGCCCGCAAGGAAAGCGTCTTCTTAGTGATATTTACGAAGACACAGTAGAAGTTGATGCAGCATATTCCGGTCTCTGTCTGTTTGGCTTGGAGGAACCAGCTACACATACAGAGGCAATGAAGGAGGAATGCTGGAAGTTGGCAATGAAAGAAGAGCTGGGCTCTATCATAGAGAATAACACATGGAAACTCTGTGATTTGCCAAAGGGGCAGAGGCCTATTGGGCTTAAGTGGGTCTATAAATTAAAGAAAGATCCAGATGGTAACATCATCAGGCACAAAGCAAGATTAGTAGCAAAGGGGTATGCTCAGCGACAGGGCATTGATTTTGAGGAAGTATTTGCCCCTGTAGCTAGACTGGAGTCTGCCAGACTGGTTATTGCACTTGCTGCTCAGTTTCAGTGGAAAATTCACCAGATGGATGTCAAGTCTGCTTTTCTCAATGCAGAGTTAACTGAAGAAGTGTATGTTAGCCAGCCACCTGGTTTTGAGATAGCAAGACATAGCACCAAAGTATACAAACTGCACAAGGCATTGTATGGCCTGAAGCAGGCTCCAAGAGCATGGAATTCGAAGCTTGATGCGACACTGACAGAACTGCAGTTTGAGAAGTGCCCTTCTGAATCTGGCTTGTACAGGAAAAGGGTAGGTGTTTCAGTTCTGATTGTGGGTGTCTATGTGGATGATCTTGTAATCACAGGTGACAGTGAGCAAGTTATAGAGGACTTTAAGAAGCAGATGAAGTCTAAATTCAGTATGACAGATTTGGGGCTGCTCAGTTACTACTTGGGCATAGAAGTGAAACAAACAACAGATGCTATCACATTGTGCCAATCTAGTTATGCAGCTCGAATCCTTGACAAGATGGGCATGTCAGACTGTAACCCTACTCATGCACCCATGGAACCTCGACTGAAATTAAGCAAATCAAGTCAAGCTGAGAAGGTGGACTCCACTCAGTATAGAAGTGTAGTTGGCAGCTTGAGGTACTTGTTGCACACACGACCTGATCTGAGCTTTTCAGTTGGGTATGTCAGTAGGTTCATGGAAAGACCTACCAAGGAGCACATGAGTGCAGTGAAGCAGATATTGAGGTACATAAAAGATACAATCAACCTTGGCTGCAGTTACAGGAAAACTACAGGAAAACCACAACTGCTGGGGTTTTGTGACAGTGATCTCGCTGGCGATGTGGATGATCGAAAAAAGCACTACTGGAGTACTATATTTCTATGGAATCTGTCCAGTGTCCTGGACATCACAGAAACAGAGAATTATTGCACAATCATCATGCGAGGCAGAGTATGTAGCAGCAACATCTGCTACATGTCAGGGCATTTGGCTAGGCAGACTAATTGGTGAGCTTCTTGGTCGCGAAGCTGACAAGTCAGTGCTCAAAATAGACAACCAGTCTGCCATCTCGTTTTGCAAAAACCTAGTGTTTCATGAAAGGAGCAAGCACATAGATGTACGTTATCACTTGGTGAGAAACAGTGTGGAAGAAGGAAAACTTTCAGCGCAACATGTGAGAACGGAGGAGCAGCTAGCAGACATACTGACCAAGCCGTTGGCCAGGTTCCGTTTTCAGTCACTGATGAAGAAGATTGGAATTCAGGAGGTAGGTTCAGACATCAAGCTTAAGGGGGTGAAATGTTGACATTTAAGCTCGATGGTTTACTGAACCTGTCACGTTTAGTTTTATTTCTCTGAAACTCTGTAATAAGTTAGAGCCAGAAACGTGCTGAGTTCACGTTGCGGCTATTTCCTAGCCAAAAGGAAATTAGTCTCCAGATCGTTTTATTTCGTTAGAAGCGTGCGAGGCGATCGGCCACGATCACGTCCGTGGGATGGCGCGGAAGAAACGATCGTGGGCGAGATGCTCGGGCGAGTTGTAATCCTCTGAATAAAAGGAGAAAACAGAAAAGACGCTGGAGTTGAGCGCGTCGCAAAACTGTCTCTCTGTGTGTGTTCTTGTTTTCCGTCAGAGAGAGCGAGGTTCAGAGGGGCGCGTGAGTTCCACGAATTCTTCACCACTGTGATCGCGTTGAGTATCTAGGCCTGTGTTCCATCAATTTCAATCAGTTGCCCACACGTGTTTCCTTCAGAAGAGAGGGAGGGAGAAGGCGGCGACGAAGGGTTTGAGGAAAAAGCGCCACCCCGCGACAAACAGTGCCCGGAATCACTGGTGGAGCTCCAGCCACAATGTTGGGCGGGCTAGCTCAATAAAGATCACTATTTTTTCTTTCATGGGCCAAATTTTCGCTATTTCTTCAGTGCTTTTGCCTGGGCTAGGCGGGCCATGGCCCAGGTCGGCGTGCACTGAGCTCCGCCATTGCCCGGAATGGCTACCTCTGCCTAAGCCTGTATGTGGGCACGTCCACGACTGTTTGTGGGCTTGCCGCCTGTGCCTGCTTAATTAAGCCCCCTTTGATTCACATGATTTGTATAGGAAATATGTAGGATTCGTGTTCCTATAGGAATTGGTACTGTAGCTGTGTTTGATTCATGGGAATGCACAAAGGAAATGTGAAGGAAATTTCTCTATGCAACCAGATTCTTAGGGAATTCACGGGAAGGAAACAATTCAGTCCTACCTCTTTTTTCTATTCCTTCGCAAGGAACGAGGCAATTAAAAGCTAATGTTGAGTCCTATCGCTGCAGCCTACACACTTAACGTTGCTTGCCTTGCTGCTTATTTATGCTAATCAAGATTCCTAACAGAGCATGTTGAATTCCTCCGCTTTTTCTTTCCTGTATCTCAAACGAAACATTCCTGTGTTCTCCTATCCATAGTTTTCCACTTGCATTCCTATCTAATTCCTATCCCTATTCCTATTCTACAATTTGAGATCCTACGAATCAAAGGAGCCCTAAAGGGACTAAAGATTTGGCCCACTTAAATGCCGTGGCGTTCCGTCAAACCCGATTAACTGGCAGCAGCTCACAAATATGTTTGCTCTCTCAGCCTCCGGATGGCTGGGCACCCTGGATCGGCGTTCCTTCGTGCAGTTGCCCGGCCGCCGCCTCCTCCGCCGTCAGCGCCGGGGCTTCGCCCGGCCCCTCCTCCGACGGCTAAGTAAACCGTCCAGATCAAGAGGCTGCATAGCCGGCCCCTCCTCCAACTCTCCTTCACACTAGCACAACCTCCAGATTCGAGGCCCTCCTCGCCCGGCACGCCCGCACCGCCCGCTCGCATCCGAATCGAGAACGAGAAGAAGGAGGAGAAGGCTTCGATCGATGAAGGCGATGATACTCCGCCGCCGTGGCGCCGGTGGCGGGCTACGCATCAATAGGAAGGATCGCGGCTTCATGTGCGGTTGCGGAGGCTCCCAGGTGGGCTCGTAGCGGCGGTAGCGGACGGGCCAAGGTTGCCCCTATTTCCTGGTTATGCCCGTGGGTGTCCATGAACACAAATAAACGGCACGGCTTGACGGCGCCGTGGGCAGCCGCCCCCACTTACACCCTGACCTCTGCCGCCCATGGTGGACGGCGCTCTCGTGCCACTTGCTGCATCACCCTCCTCAAAGATCGGTTTTCACCAGTCTGCCACCTTCTCCGACCTTCCTTCGAAGGGTTCACTTCCACTAGTCGTCAATACAATCGAAAGTAAAAACCTACCATGAGCTGTATATTTTGCTTGTGATCCAGTGAGAATGGGAAGATCATGTTCAAAACACGTGAATGAATAAACAAAGGGAATTCAGTACCATGTCTTGCGGAATAATTCATACAGGAGTAGTTGGAAACACGTGTATTATCTAGAGGTGCTATTTGGAGGAATTTTGCAAACAATTGTTTTCTTCACATACATAGAGAAATACCGGCTTCTTGTACTCCTCAAATAGATTTTTTTACATGAGGTTGGAGCCCACGTGCAGCAGAATCAATCAGAGCACGGCAACTTTTCCGACAGTCTTTTTGATACACGGGCACTAATGCTCCGTTTAAAAAAAAAATCAAAACGTTTATTTTTAGTTCTCTAAAAATTATGAAAAATATATATAGCTACTTCCACATGTCTAGTATGTACGATCAAATTTGTATCAGAATATGTTTCATACGTGTTCTGTACAAAAAAGAGAAATGTTAGAGAAGTAAGTTATTTTTTGCCTTTTCAGATTCGAGATTTTGTGATTTTTATGCAGTCTACAACACAATGTATTGCCAAGGCAATCTCTACAAATATGAGATAACATGTGTATGTATCCATGCTATTTAAAAAAAATTCTAAAGTTTTAAATGTTTTTCGAATTTTTTAAAATACCGATAGGAATGCCCCACTCCGAGTTTTCTATAAAGTGAAAGCCCAGACCACACGTGGCATTGACCACTGTGGCTGGTAATGCGGGACCCACATGCCAGTGAGAGCATCCTAGCTTCCCTGACTGATGTTTTGGTTTTTGTGGATCCACGGGAACGCATTGCGGCGGCGCAGCCAGCATGGTCAGCGGCGGCCGCGGCGGCGAGGAGGAGAGGAGGCGGCTGCAGCAGCAACGGCAGGATGGGCAGGGCGTCCAGGTATGACCTCGCTTGACTCATTCTTCCTTCCTGGGAGACTCGTTCTCTTCTTGGTGCTGTTGTTGTACTTGCCTAGGTTCGTTGGCCCGATAGATTAATAGCCATCTCCAGTTTGTCTGGGTGAAGGAAGGAAGAACGGAAAGAAGCAGCCACCCACTTTCGTTGACATCGGATTCAATGGAGAAATGTGGTGGTCTTGCTGCTGAGGTCAGGGGGGACGGACATTTGGGCGGATGGATGGATGCCACCAACCCCAATATTCATCTCTGTTTCCCCACATGCTCTCTGGTCAATTCCTCACCGCCTTTTCTTATCCTTTCCTCACTCGCTTTTCAATGGCGGAATTGATCAAGATTGATGTTTGGAACCGGTCGTCGATCGGTGGCCGGGTACCAGTACCACGGTGCCTTGGATTGTGTTCATGAAGGAACATGGTTTCAGCTTGCTGTCCCTTTCCTCCCCATTAATCCCCTCTCCAACCGCATATCACAATGCTAGTACTAATCTCCTACTCGGCTCCGTGCTACTTACTACTCCCACTTTTAATTATTAGTCCACCCCCTCACCATTCCTGTCCCCTTCTCTATTTTTGTCCTTCCTCCTCTCCTTGTCCTGCATCATCGGCGTATCTTCTCTTCTCCTCAGCTTGCTGGGTTTGCTTTGTCCTGCGTGCTGGCTGCCTGGTGAGTTCAGCTTCGTTTCTGTGCTCTTCATCTCTGTGCTTGCAGTATACCCATCGATTTCTTCCTTGCACGGTACCAGTATTGTAATTGAATCCATCAAATTCTTCTTCTTCATAACATAGTAGCTTCCTTCATGGTATGCTGCCATGATTGTTAGCCTCCTTCAATGGATACATGTCGGCGTCGTGTGGCCATTGATCGGTGCAGCAGCAGCGAAAGGAATTAGATACTTCCTTCTTCCACCAAACCTCTCATGTCATATCAAGTTTATGTCTCCCATCGCATATCTATTTGAATCTTCAGTATTTATTGTTGTTACTGGGTACCAAATGATTCTTGACTATATGCTTTTCGCAAACAATGGTGCTCAGACCTTTGAGAACTCCCAGATAGATATGTCAACAAAGTCCCAGTTTACTAGGCACGCCGTCGTTTCTTTGCTGACAAGTTTGAGCACTAATCTGTTGCATAACATGGTTTAGATGATCATTTTTCATGTTTCTGGATCTGGACAAGTAACTGTTTCTCCTTTGCTCCTTTTCAGGGGATGGACTCCACCATCACAGACAACCTGCACCATTAAACTCTGAATTACTGCCAAATTGGGATTTTTTCTCTGCAACTGCATCATGCTAGGGTCCCGACTGTTCTATATTTGCTCCATTATCTTCACATTATATTTTGCCCATGTGCAGCCGACGACTGCACAGATCACGGCACCATGGGAAGGTAAAATCCATCTTAGCCACCGCACTTTGCCTAAATACGTCTTATTTAGTTTGATAGAAATTCTTGTTCATTTTACTTGTTCCTCTTACCATCTTCCTCACTTGAGGAGAGATGCAAAGGAGAGCACAAGTCAGGAATGCAACGCATATTTATTTTCTACATCCTGCTTGCGTTACGAAACTAACTTGCTGTACATTTGGTTCAACTGGTATGCAGTTGATGCTTTGAGAGCTATCAAAGGCAGCTTGGACGATCCACTGGGATTTCTCGACAGCTGGAACCGTGGAGATCCATGCGTCGGAAATTGGTCCCGCGTTATCTGTGATAATGGAACAGCAAGCGATGGATACTTTCATGTGGAAGAACTGTATGTGAAATTGTGCATAAGTGATCTCCTTTTCAATCATGTCCATAACATCTATACAACCATTCTCCTTCTTCTCTTATGGCTAGCTTTTGGTTATGATTTGGAAAACTTAGACTTGGTCGCATGTACAGTTTTATTATTTTTTGTTAAAAAGAACAAACTAACATCTTTAATCTGTTGGCAGCTTCCTTGTTTGTATACCAGAATTTTTTTACATTGTTCATCTCTTGCAAAATAAACCATATTGTTTTGCACTGAGAACTGTAGGAAGGCTGAGGAATTTACAACTAAACCATATTAAACTATCAGCATGTTTGATGGAGCTGCTAATGCACTAAAAAAGGATGAGAAGTGTGTTTAGATGGATTACGGAGAATTTTTCCCTCTGAAAAACCTCATGCTTATTTTCTTTCCAGATGAATCTAATTCCTGTGACACTTTATGAAAATATTTTTCACTTGATGATCCTTGTATGCCAGGCAGCTTCTACGGTTGAACTTATCTGGGACTTTATCTCCTGAGCTTGGCCAGCTTTCTCACATGAAAATAATGTAAGTGGATTGAGTTGAGCTGGCTGATTGACTAATTATTGTTTGGATTGCATGTTCATTTTATCCATTCTTATATGCACAAGAGGGACTGAGTACTTATTTTACTTTCTTTTCTAGGGATTTTATGTGGAATTCAATTGGTGGGAGCATTCCTAATGCGGTTGGCAACATTACTTCTCTGAGATATTGTAAGTTGAAATCTACAGCATTTATTAGCGACATGGTCTGCCTGAATCAGTTTCATTCATATCTTTCGGGTTGGACATGGAGGTTATCATTTTTCTTTATATGTTAATTTTTTAATTAGTTATTGCTTACAGGTTTTTCAATAAATAGTTGTTTCGCTGATATGATTTCACAGTTAGTTTTTCTCATGTAACAAGGTGTACCTTTTTGTCTTTTCAGGCTCTTAAATGGGAACCAGTTGACTGGTTCTTTACCAGACGAAATTGGCTTCCTTCCTAATTTGGATAGGATTCAGATTGATCAGAACCATATATCCGGACCCATACCTAAATCATTCGCTAACCTGAACAAAACCAAGCACTTGTAAGTAGAATATGGTTTTGTCTCTCTGTTAACGAGTGATACTTATACTTATCCTAATGTATTTCCAATTTCTATCCAGTCACATGAACAATAACTCGTTGAGTGGTCAAATTCCACCTGAATTGTCCAGATTACCTTCACTTGTTCACCTGTAAGTACCTGACCACTGCACCTACTATAATACTGTTTTTCATTTATACTGTACTGACCGTATAATTTTTTTGCAGATTGTTGGATAACAATAACTTATCGGGCTATCTTCCTCCAGAATTATCACAGCTACCAAAAGTGCTCATCATGTATGAAGCCTACTATTGGGCAGTAGTTCGAATAATATTCACTTTTTGGTTATTTTGGTTGGTTGGGTTGGATATCAATCTTCGATCACGAAATGGATTTAATTTCCTGATATTACATGAAGTTCATAAGTAGCTCCTCCGTATTAATTTTTTTGTAGCTTGAATGGATTTGAACTGTAGTTTTTATGGTTACCTACAATTTAGGGAGCAACACACAATCAAAGAATGTTTGCTCCACTGTTCTCTTTTACTGAAAAGTAGCTTCTGGTTTGTGTTCCTTGTGACAGCTTATTCAGCCGTAACGCTGAGAACTTGCTTTAACGGCATTTGCTCAGCTAGTTGCTTAGGATTACTTCTGATTTTACCCTGATCTTTATGGCGTTATTTCTTGCCAGCAGTAAACTACTGAAAGCTGAAATGCTGCTGAAACAATATAACTGCTATCCCTTTTGGCTTTTTTTCTGTCATTTACATATCATAAGTAATTCAAAACTAACTGGAAAGAAGCAAAGCACAAAATACACTGAGATACCCTTAGCAACTTGAGTAACTTCCAGCTATTTTTCTTATCTTTTTTACACGTCTTTGAGATATCACATTTTAAAGATGTATACATTCACTATCCATCTAATTACATCTTTCCAAAATGATGCCAGTCAGCTAGACAATAACAACTTCTGGGAAGTTCTATTCCTTCATCTTATGGCAATATCAGCACACTTCTCAAATTGTAAGTTTAAGTTCAGACTTCTAATCTGCTTTTCTCTTTTAAAGTATTTATCATAGTTTCAGATTAATCTAACTGATATGGTCTACATCAGGAGTTTGAGGAACTGCAGCTTAGAAGGTCCCGCTCCTAATGTCAGTGGAATTCCGCAACTTGGCTACTTGTATGTAGAACTCTGAACTGCATATTACCTTAAAAAGAACAACATATGACCTATTTGTTTAGGGAAAAAAATCTTACAAATGATGCTCAGAGGAATTTGGCCGCTATAACTTACTCTGATCTTTGTTGTTTTGGTGTTTCAGGGATATTAGCTTGAATCAGTTGACAGGTCCCATACCATTTGGCCAACTAGCGAGCAACATAACTACAATGTATACAAAGAGATCTTTCACAAACAACTCATGTCATTTTGTTTTTTAAGTATCATTTATTGGTCCTTTTTTCCCTAGGAAATTTTTATTCCTGACTTTTGCAAGTTGTGCAGAGATCTTTCCCACAATCGTCTTAACGGTTCCATTCCTGGAAGTTTCTCCGGCCTTCCTAATCTTCAAAGACTGTAAGAATGCTAGTGAATTAGTAATTACAGTATGCCTCCTTATACATAGGTATATCTGCTCATATAGGTTATGTCAGTCTGACTGATAAGCCGACTAAATGTTATTCATTTGCACGTAAAATACCCAATATGCCAGAGCTGCTTTCTGGAGTACCTTCTGTGGGCCCATGCTAACTTCAATTTTCAACAAACAAAGTTTAAAACAGTCTGCCTTACAGTAATGTTCATGAATGATCAGTTCAATCAGATTGAGCTGATTTTTTTGTTTGTATTCGTTCAGGTCATTGGACAATAATAACTTGGATGGTTCTGTTCCATCTAATATCTGGCGAGGTATTAATTTCAATGGAAATAGAAGCCTGATATTGTAAGCCCATCATAAGTTGAACCTTTCATTTCACCTATTTGACTCATCAGAATTCTTTTATTGACATATTTCATGGGACTGATAGTCTAATATCCTCTTTGAATATTTTGCAGGGATTTCCATAATAACTCACTCACGAATCTGTCAAATCCTCTTACACCCCCTGCTAATGTTACCATCCTGTAAGCATTTCTACTGAAAAAATTCCTTGTTAATTTAAATTAGAAAAATCTTATCCAACTTGTAGCGGTACAAAGATTCTATGTTGACACCCAGGAATTTGTCTGACAATCTTTGTTAAATAAAAAGCTGATGTTGACCGGTATTACAACTTGAGTATTAGTCTTAACTTCCACATGCTATCTGGCAAGGATGTATGCTGCAGCTTTCTTGCTTTTGTATGCGAGCATATAAGTAGATTAGCTAGTACTAGTAGCCACCAACTTTTGTTTCTTCATCTCAGAATAGAATACGTACTGGATATCAAATCTAGTTTTGTTTGTTTGTGAAATTCCCCAAGCTTAATTTTTTTGAAAAAGAATGTCATTCACATAAGGGGAGAAACAATGGTGTTGTAGTTTTTACATTTTTTTCCATTGCCAGTACCTTATATATTTTATTAACATGGCATGTTAGGTTATATGGAAACCCCATATGCACATCTCAGAACCAACTGAACATATCTCAGTATTGTGGAACCCCTTCATCAGTTGTTCCTGAAGGAGGTTCTATAGATAACAGTACAATTTGTTCGCCATGCTCAACCGACCTTCCTTTCGAAAGCATACTCAAGTCACCAAACCCATGTTCATGTGGCGTTCCACTCTATGTCGATTACCGTCTGAAGAGTCCAGGATTCTGGGATTTTATTCCGTATGAAGCGCAGTTTCAAGAATACCTATCGTCGGGACTCTTTCTGTCCTCGTACCAATTGGAAGTTGCTACTTTCATGTGGGAAGAAGGCCCAAGGCTGAAGATGAAGCTGAAGCTGTTCCCAAACAACACTGGGTTTTTTAACTCGGGTGAAGTGCTGAGACTGAGAGATATGTTCACAGGGTGGCTGATCGCGGACTCGGATATATTTGGCCCCTATGAGCTTATCGACTTCATCCCAGGGTGGTATGACAATGGTATGTGTATATGCTATTTATTTTCATTCCGCTCCATACTTCGTTTCCTTGCAGTTTTTGTCACCATGTTTATCTGGTCACGTATAGATGTTTGTATTAGTGATCACTGATCACTCGTGCATGTACAGCTGCTAGTTTTTAAAAATTCTTTTTTAAGGTAACATAAGGCAGCTAGCTTTTTTAGTGGAACATACAGTAGCTAACTAGGCCTGGTCGACTCGGCTGTTGCATATCCCCGATGGGATATGGGCCTAACCATTAATTCGGGCCCAAGCCAAAGTGAGATTGGTGCCTGCTCCCTACTACCGCGTGGAGTATATCAGATCACATCGAGCTGTCGAGCTGATCCACCCATGCCACCGCCGGCATCCTCTTCCTCCACCTTTCTCTCTGTTCTCCCCGTTCCTCCATGATCTGTAGCCGGGATTGCACCATGCCGCGGGACTGGAAGATTAGCTTGAGGAGGTTGTTCATTAATAAGGCCCTGTTTTCAAGTAAATGTGTATCATGTGCCACATATCATTAGTCAAATAAGCAAATTACAGTGGTACACTTGTACTAACTTAGTAAGCTTCATTGTGTGTCTTTGAACTTACAAAGATTTTTCCTATTGTTTCTTTCCAGTACTGCCGCGTCGTGGAAAGTCCAGTCTCAGTACAGGTGCCATTGTAGGTGTTGTCATCGCAGCATTTGCTGCAGCGGCAATTCTTTCATCCCTCATTACTCTCTTTATATTGAGAAGGCGGTCAACTCAATCTTCAAAGAAACGCACTGGTAAACCCTCTATTTCTACTTTCTATTGTCTAAAATTGTTAGGTGATTCGCCTCTTTTTCAAATACAGTGTAATGTTTCAGTTGTCCACTTATATTTATTGAAAACAGTTCTCACTTCTTTTGCTTATGACTTTTTTAGTAGAGTTGTAGCATTGTACATATTATTTTGACTTTCTGATATGAGTTGCTGCTATTTATCTGAGCTTGTTGTGAAGAAATAGTAATGCCTATTTGATGACAGTATTCTACTGACTTTGCAGCGAAAAGAATTCCGATGAAAATTGATGGTGTAAAAGACTTCACTTTTGAAGAATTATCAAAGTGTACAAGTGATTTTAGTGATTCGACACTAATTGGTCAAGGAGGGTATGGAAAAGTATACAAGGGGGTATTGGCTGATGGAACAGTAGCAGCAATAAAACGTGCACAACAGGGTTCTCTTCAGGGTTCAAAGGAGTTCTTCACAGAGATAGAATTGTTGTCTAGGCTGCATCACCGAAACCTGGTTTCTTTGCTCGGTTATTGCGACGAAGAGGATGAGCAGGTTCTCCCTGCAACATTTATTTCTTATAATTAATCGAAAAGGCTTATTTCATCGAATGATGTTCTATTATTCAACTGCTTTCTAGTATTAAATTGAGCTGTAGACAAATTGATATCCTAATCTGTTGTGATCCATGCATCTGTTGAAGTACATATAATCAACACACGTTATCAACTTATTTCCTTACATCAACACACGTTTTATCAGCCTATTTTTTGCTAGAGCAATTCGACACAATGTTAACTATTTAGTGCAGAAGCGATTCCTTGTTCATAGATATTGTAAGCTCATTTTCTGTGTTAGCACTTTGTTATTGAGAGCTCATCTTCTGGGCAGTCTTAATGGCAGAAGCTGAACTGGTGCCTATATTCTTCTGTTTATGCCTAATGGTACCTTATATTTGGTCCAACAGTATGATGATCTAAATTACTGTATTGCAGATGCTGGTGTATGAGTATATGCCAAATGGTACTCTACGTGATAATCTTTCAGGTTAGAACACTAAACTGCACCCAAAATTATATTTTGTTATAATTTCTGAAATGTTCTTATTGAATTGCTTTTGTTCATATTTACCTGTCAGGCAAGAGTGTTTTTTCTATTTATCTACCATGCACAGATATGCAATCTTTGGTCTTTCTCTTGGCACAGATAGCATAGTTACAGTCACGCAGTTAATGTTAGGAGATCCAGCTGTGAAATGATATCAAGGCAAACTTATGAATTTTCCGTGTTGTGATTACTGTGCGTGCGTAATAGTATAGTGCACACCTTCTTGATGCTAAATACCTTCATCCCATCAATTGTTTCTCAATTAGAACTCATAACATAAACATCTCCTATTTACCCAACAAATTCAATCATGTGAGTTACTATTGATATCTTTGCTCAAGCCAAGGAAGTCTCCATGCGTTTTTGGTTGCTTGCAAATTATTTTTCCTTCCGTACTTTTGATGTGCTGCCTGTCCTAGTGTCCTGTAAGGCTCCTCTAACTAGTGCTTTATTTACGCAGCAGCTAAAGCTAAAGAGGCTCTAAGTTTCCCCATGAGGTTACGAATTGCACTGGGATCATCACGAGGCATCCTCTATTTGCACACGGAAGCGGACCCTCCAATATTTCACCGTGACATAAAGGCCAGCAACATCTTACTGGACTCGAAGTTTGTAGCGAAGGTTGCCGATTTTGGTCTCTCACGGCTCGCTCCACTGCCGGAAACAGAGGGAAACGCTCCCGGTTATGTCTCCACTGTTGTAAAGGGTACCCCGGTGAGTAGGTTGAACCACGCATTGCACACATATCTCCCATCAACTCGTTTGCAGGCAGTACTGAGGAGCTTCTTAAAAGACGCTGGTATATCGATCCACTTGGCTTTATATTGCAGGGATATCTTGACCCAGAGTATTTCCTCACTCATAAGCTGACGGACAAGAGTGACGTGTACAGCCTCGGTGTTGTTTTTCTGGAACTGCTGACAGGGATGCAGCCTATTTCTCATGGGAAAAATCTAGTCAGAGAGGTAACATCCACATTTCAGATTGATGAAAGAGAGAATGTAGTTTACTGTAGTGATTTTGTGATGAGAATCATGCATTGCTAGCAAGGAGAAACTGAATTGTGACCATACATTTGCAGGTCATGGCGGCGAATCAGTCTGGGATGATACTGTCGGTGGTGGACATGCGGATGGGGTCGTGCCTGGCGGAGTGCGTGGAGAGGTTCGCCGCGCTGGGGCTCCGGTGCTGCCGTGACGAGACGGACGCGAGGCCAAACATGGTGGAGGTGGTGAGGGAGCTGGAGACGATATGGCAGATGATGCCCGAGATGGACGGCGTGCCGTCGGAGTCGGTGGCCATGGACCCTAGCCACACCACCATCGGCAGAAGCACGGCGACGTCGTCGTCTGGCTCGAGGATGGTTTCCGGCGGGAACGACCAGTACATGTCGTCGTCCGATGTGTCCGGCAGCAACCTGCTGAGCGGCGTCGTGCCCAGCATCCACCCTCGCTGAGAGCCTAGCTGCTGCCGTTGATAGATGTGTGTTTTGTCCCCCCAAAATAAATGTCTCAGATTTGCCAAAAAGTGGATGTTGGATGTTGTTTCATGTCTAGCTACATCCATTTTCTGACAAATCTGAGACACTTATTTTTGGGTAAATTTGTGGTTTGCTCGCGTTTCCTTCCATTTTAAATAAAACACCAAAGGACAACTAACCTTTTTTTTCCAAACTGCCCAAATCGACTATAAACATGACTATAAAATTAATTCTAGGATAATTTTGTATGTAAAGAAGTACAAATGATCAAAAGACTACAACTAATCCGGGGTCAAGTCTCCGTGGCACAAAGAAAGAACAGACTGATACGTATCCAGGACTACCGCTGCTGCGACGCGCTGACACGACGCGGCGAGAGCTTCGGACGCTAAAGTTGGATTGGAACACCGGGTGACATCCAATCGTGGTGGTTGATGGGGTGATATCCTTGGCAGATTTTAGTAGCACGTACTTCTGATTTAATGGACGTGACAATTCGATAGCATGCATTTGTATTTTTGACTCAATGGGCGTGATAATTGTAATAACACACTTTTGACTCAATGAATGTGATAATTCAGTATCACATACTTTTGACTAGTCAATGGGCATGACATGTTAATATCGCGTATTTTTAGGAAATTCCCTAGATGTCCCACCTAACTCAGTGGACGTGACAATTTAGTAGTGCGTACTTTTAAATAGTCAATGGACGTGACAAGTCACTATCATGTACTTTTAGACCCTACGTGTACCCACCTAACTTAATGGACGCGATAATTTAATATCACGTACTTTTGACTAGTCAATGATTGTGGCAAGTCATTAGCACATATTCCTAAATATGTTACATAAGTCAATGGGCGTGGCAATTTAGTTGCACGTACTTTATGATCATAACTTACTATTCCATAACGTACTAGTAGAAGAAAAGTTACAAATTCTACATGTGTCCCACCTAACTCAATGATTCGATAAGTCGGTAGAATAGAATTTATGTATCCTAACTTAATAGGTCGTTTTGCCTAATTAACGGCGAACCAAGCGTGCCCTAGATATCGCGTCCGCCTGTCTGACGCGAACTCTCCAGTCTCCACCATTGGTTGCGTCGTGGACTTGGGGCCACGCGATGCCAACTCTCCCCGCCATCACCTTACTCGGATTCTTGCCATCAGCTCATGTTGGAAGGCCCGAACCCATGCAAAATCGGCTCTGCGACGTCATGTGGTACACACGCGAGACGTTATTTACCATGCTCGCGTCGTGGGAGAGGGCCGGGTCAGTGTGCCATTTTTGTTCACCACTTCATCTCTCCCGACATCGCTTCTTCACACGTCTCGCATCACCATGACGCCTTATTCTTCCCTCCCCTCCTGCTATCTCTCCCCCTCCTCTCTCTCCACTCGATGTCGCCTCTCTCCTCGCTGCTCAGGTCTCATATGTCGGCATCGGTAGCCGGACTCCTATACGTCATTGGTCGCTGCAAATTTTTTTTGGTCGCTGCAATTTAGCCGCTGCCATGGGGCGGCTTCCCCTTGCCTGTGTCCTACTGCGTCTATGTCGGTACCATCCGTCACACAGATGTGCACCGTGTTCGCTTCGTTTCTTCTTTCTTTTTTTTTAGTTCGATTTGCGTTCTTTCATTTTCTTGTCTTTGATTTCTTTATCATGCGCATGCGTACAAACACCAATTTGGGCCGGCAGCTGCTGAGCTCAAAGCTGCATGCATTCCTGCTAGTAGCATGCATTAGTGTAAGACCCTGAGAGTGCTCTATTTATCTTTTCAAAAAGAAAAGGAATCTGGACGGGAAAAAACTGACATTTTTTACCCCTTAAATTAGGTACCTTTGCAACCCCCCGATCATTTCAGTTAACCCACGTTGGAATCACGTCAAAAAATCATGAGTGTTTCGTTCGCGGCACCCGGCCGGCGGCGCGCCGGGAACTCGTAGGATCAAAACCATGAGGCTGGAGCAGTAACCACGCCTGCGCATGAGTGTGGCATCAGGCAACTCGTCGGAGGAAGACCTGGAGGCTGGAGCACAAGCCACGCCGGCAAGACCTCAAATGCTAACTTTCATGCATGGTTAGTCTCTTCATCAATCACGCGCACGTGCGTGCGTACGTGCAAAGTGGACAGATGCGTTCGTCCAAGACC
The DNA here is from genome assembly GCA_947311845.1 of Poa pratensis. Lineage (NCBI taxonomy): Eukaryota > Viridiplantae > Streptophyta > Magnoliopsida > Poales > Poaceae > Poa > Poa pratensis. Next base: position 17,034,754 of record CAMZMU010000027.1, on the reverse strand, counting down.
CGGAGCGCCCTATTTATCTTCCAAAAGAAGAGGAATCTGGACAGAGAAGAACGGGCTCTGCGGGACCTTTGGCTGTCTGCGACGACACCCGGCCGGCGACCTCGGTGAACTTGCTACTCCACTATTCCACTCTTCTCCAGCTAGCTCCACCGTGCTCGCTTCTTCCTCTGCTCGCCGTCACGCCCTTCCAGCCGCACGTGCTCCTCGATCGACGGGGCTGGAGCACGTAGATCGCGCGTCCGTCACACGCGGCGGCGTCGCTCCTCTCGGCAGGCCAGGTACGTAATCCATCCAGCCTGCTACTGAGATATGTATAGCAGCAACTCCCCAGGCTGCGATTGGGGGCGGCCGGAGTGCACGAGAGACGCCGGCGTTGGCTAGCTGAGACGCCGGTTGAAATCAGCCGAGACACACCCTGCACCAGCGCTAGCTAGCTGATGCATACATGCTTGTGTGTGTCGAGCAGGGCATCGATCGTCTGCTACCTCTAGCGCCGTGTTTTAGCTCGTCTGTTCATCATTTGCTACTTTTTTTGAGAGAGAAAGTATTTACGCAAAACCCGGAGAAACTAGGTGGCCGCACTTCCATGCATGGTTGCATAGCTAGTCCTTTAACTTTGGTGATGGAGCGGAACGTCCTGTCGAACCTGAAGCGCGAATCGTGCATACGTGCAAGGGAGCTGAATTCATATCTTACGGTCAGTCTCCACCACACTGCTGTATCCTCATGTTATCTGGCCCTTCTAATAATTTCAAGGCAGAACATGTAGTACTACTCCTAGATGAGATGATTAATTGTGCATTAGTAGCATTCTATATCCTTAACGACGATTTACCATATACTGTATGCATTTCTACACACATATATATCTAAGCTTTACCATGTACTACGTGTGTATTATCGAATGAATACAGTACACTGATTTTAGCCGTCCACTCAGTTTTCTAAATTAACTGAACAGGTGATAGCTGCTCAGTGAGCCAAGCATACAATGGAAGCAGTGGATGAAGTTGAGATTTGGGCACCAGTACTGGCTGATTCTCTTGATTGGCCTCCAGCTTCTCATACTATTCCTCTTCCAAGCCAGGTAACAAGCTATATAAAAATATATAACTCCATTTTCCCTACTTGATCAGCTATATCTCTGCTAACTTACTAGTACTAGACACCATGCATTCACAAACCGGTATGTTAGGGTCGTTCACTGTTGCTTTTGCTATGTTATCTGTGCCAGTGAACAAACATAATGACCGTCAACTAAAACTAAGCCAATTCTTCTGCCGAGGCCATAAATAAAGGGATAAAAGACAGCACTTGGGAAACAAACCGGTGTGTTAGGGTCGTTCTATTGGTTTTGCTAAAAAAAACACATGTGAAAAAATATCTGTCAGGCACCACACTACAAACCATCCAACCATCTGCAGAATCACGGTTAGAAACAAAATCAACTGATACTTTATTTGTATTCGACAGGTGGAAGACTACTTCAATTATGTGTACAACAGTTATTGCATGGAAATTGACCACTTTATAGAAAAGCCCCAAGATAAGCCATGGCGAGACCAATACTTTGGAGGTAACATGTTAATTATTCGATCTTATATATTCCCAAACTTCCTATTACATATGTGAAAAAAATTAATTGACCTATTTCCAATCTAATGTACGAATGTTTTGTGTTTTAGTGTTCATTCCAAAGGAAAGTTGGAGTCGAGGCCTAAGATCTTCTCGCAAGAGAAAGATATTACCGTCGGTAAGAATGAATTAGTTCCCTAGAGATTTCTCTACTGCCATTATAAACCACCAAAAATAACCAAAAAAGTTGTTTCATTTGTAACATTGTATGTTTTTAGTAAGAATCGGTATTATTTTCATGTTAAAGATTTGGGTGTTTTTTGTTTTGTTTTGTCAAAGATCTTAAAACGCATATGGGCTTAATGCTTGATTTTTTAAATCCCGTAAGAGCATATATTATCCATCATCCATTGATTGGGAAAAGGGATCTATAACTTTATATGTTCTACAGAACCCGACATACTTAAGCAATGTGCCTTCGGAAAGACGAGGCACCAAGAGATTTCAAAGTAGGAAAACTAATAAAAAATGGAAACAAGAAGATGTGATCAAACTAGTTGAAGGTGTCAAGACATATGGTGTTGGGCACAGGAAAGAGGTGAAGCTTCGTTACTTCCCAACATCACGAGAACCGGCACATCTCAAGGTATATAATAGTCTGCTCGGAGGTTATTGGCAAATATTGAGATTGTTTGTCTTCTCGATGATAATAGTAAAGTTGATTGGAACTATTAACTCATATACATGTTATTCCATGCTGCAGGATAAGTGGAGAAATCTATCGAGAGCTTGTGGGGTCCCGTGCAACTCCAAAAGGAAGGTCGTAATTGCTCTTATTTCCTATACAACTAACCCTTAGATCAATTTCATTAGATCTGATTATTGTATATTTATTTAACTTGATACAGGAAAAGGCACAAAAGAGGATGTACCGGCCCCTAGATTCAGTCATCATCAAACAAATCCAAGAGTTAGCTACAAGTTGCGCGTCTAGACAAAAAACAAAGAAAGCCCTAGGGAGATAACAATTAGGCGTGGCAACCAACTAATGGTTTAAGCTTCATAAGTTATATAGGTTGAGACGTTCATGCGAGATTTAGTCAGAACCAGACTTGCGGTATGGAATGCTCTTCTTGGACGGTTGGCAATTGTTCAATTATTGCGAGGGACTGATAATTTATCAAAATCTATATGAGAATGTAAATTCGACATAGAGCAGTCGTTATAATGACAACAAATCTAGAAAATGAAAGTACCGCTAAAAATTAAAACTTCCGCGCCCTTATCAAGGATAGTCTAACAAATCGCATTCGCGATAAGCCATGTCTAGTAGTAATAAGCTATCTCTCCGCTAACTTGTACTATTAGACGCCATGCATTCACAAATAGCCACTTCTTCTACCAAAGGCATAAATAAAGGGATAAAAGACAACAGTAGGGAAAGGTATATTAGGGTCGTAACCTATTGGTTTTGCTACAAAATAAGACGTGAAAACAGATCTGTCAGGCACCACACTCCTATGAAGCATCCAACCATCTGCAAAATTACCATTAGAACAAAATAACCTAATATCTATCTCTATTCAACAGGTGAAAGAATACTTCAACGATGCCATGGAAAATGACCACTTTATAGAAGTGCCCAAGATAAGATGGCGAGACAAATATTTGAGAGCTAACATGTTAATTATTCGAGGTTACACCGTGTGAACAAATTTAAATTTTTCTATCTAATCTGATGGCAGAAGGACTGCCTTAACCCTAAAAAAAAAAATCTATCCCCACCCTAATGTATATATATGAATGTTTTGTGTTTTAGAGTTATTCCAAATGAAAAATGGAGGCGTGGTCCAAGAGCTTCTCTCGCAAGAGGAAGATATTTCCATCAATATGAATGATTTTAGTTCCCTAAATATTTGCTCTACTGCCATTATACACTACCAAAATAACTTGTTTAAAATACACTTTTTTAGTATGAATTCTTTTTGTTTTCATTTTAAAAATTTGGCTGTTTATTTGTTTGGTCAAAGACTGGCTTAGTGCTTGATTTTGTAACTCTCTTCCATACATATATTGGTCTTTTTTTGAGTTTTAAAGCAGTCGATCATGTCGCCTGATTAGATAGAAGAAGTTATAATTACAGAGTCATTGCCGAAGCAAATAAGTGCCAGATACAAAAACAAACACGAGCTAGTAAAAGCCTAGAAGCCTCATGGGTCTTGTGTGTGCGCAAACCTCCGCTGCTTAATCTCTTCCCACACCAGATGGGCATCCAGAGCCTTTTCCTAAGGTTTGGGGAGTCTCCGGAGCCGCACGCGCGAACGGCCTAGGAGACAATTTTCAGGTCCTCTTTAGTGTGGTAGTCGTACAAATGGGAGCATTCGTTTGACTTTGGGGTTTCCTTTATTAAAACACATGTAGATCTATTTGCCATTCTCTGTACCTTATAATTCCTTTATTAACATGACATGTTTAGGTTATCTGGAAACCCCATATGCACATCTCAGAACCAACTGAACATATCTCAGTATTGTGTGGATAGGAGGTTCCATGGATAACATCACACTTTGTTCGCCATACTCAACCGTTCGACCTTCCTTTTGAAAGCAAACTCAAGTAACCAAACCCATGTTCATGTGGCGTTCCACTCTATGTAGATTACCGTCTAAACACGATTCTGGGATTTTATTACGTATGAAGCGCAATTTCAAGAATACCTATCATCAGGATTCTTTCTGTCATCGTAGGAAGTTGCTTCTTTCAGGGTAACTCAAACGCACCGACCCATTTGGTCCGGAACAATCCGTTTCTGTCGGTTTGAGCAAAAACAAGGCCCAACACGCCGAAAAAACAGATAGCGTGTCTGATTTCTGTCTGCGCGGACTGATTTTCAGCTCAAATTTGGGTCGGGTTTGTGTTCGCGGCACACACATGGGGACGACCACGGTGTCCTCCCCTGGCCCACCAACCAGTGACCAAATCGCCACTCCTACCCTTTTCTCTCCCTCTCTCGCCGCCTACCCAAAAACCCTTGGCCAGCGCACCACCCGTAACCACCACCGCCTCCGACAAAATCAACCTCGACCCTACCTTGGACACCATGGCCTTGGCCGTCCCTGTCCAAAGAGACCGAAAAAGAGCTCAGCTAGAGCAGAGAGCATGGAGACCTTGAAGCGGACAACCGGAGGAAGAAGGTGAAGAGCAAGGCCGAAGAGACCGCCGCCGCCAAAGCCGCGCAGGCGCTTGCCGCCACTGCGGACACGGAGGCCATCGCCACGAAGGCCACCACGGCCTCCCTCCTCATGCTAGGCTTCGCCCAGGAGCCGACGGTGGTCCGGGTCGCCGCCGCGGCGGCCGGACCACACAGGAGCCCGTCGCCCGCCGTGTCAGCATCGTCGTCGGCACCATAGGGATATCTGCCCGGGCACAGCCCCGCCCAGGAGGGTCGCCCCACTTCTCCAACTCGCCAGAAATGGGCGATTCTGTGCCGGCCGTCATCCCAGCTGTGTCGCCCCTCGACCTCAACGCAGCCCTCTTGTCGGTGAATCACCGGTGCTGTAAAGAAAGCAGTCGCGGGTCATTCCTATGGCCAACTTCCTCGATGTGCGCAACCTGCTCCGGCTGCTCGACGAAATGACACAGCCAATGCCGGACGACCCGAGGTATTACGATGAGCTTCGTGGGATGATGGGGAGGTTTTCCTTGGCCGGCATGATCAGGGCCTACAGACTGAGCAAGAAGACGGCCAAGAGACCAACCCAAGAGAGCATCCACATCGGTGACGAGCCATTGTTCATGGCCTGGCCCGCTCAACCTGCCAGGCCTGTCTATTCCGTCCGGTAGGAAGCAAAAAAAAGACAGCCTCGATGGAAAAGAACCAGTACGCCCGAACAGGGCACGCCGCCACGCTAGTCGGCGCCATCGGGCCTGCGTCGCCCTCGTCGCCGCCCACATCGTGGCCGGCTGCACCTCGCCGCCCTGCACCCTGCTTGTAGCCGGCCAGCTCCTTCCGCTCTGCGCCTGCGCTGCCCCGGCCCCCTAGCCGTTGCCACCTGCGGAGCAAGATGGGCAAGCGCAACGGTGGTGGAGGAGAAGAATACGGCGGAGGAGGGGATGAATCTGACAGAGGAGGTGGTGGACAAAAGTCTGAGAGAGAAGGAGGACAGGATTCCAGCGGGACAGGTGTGCCTTCTCTGACACCCCCATCGATGCAATACTAGTTTGCTTACTGCAGTATTGGTTCAAAAAGTTCAGATCGGTAGGAAAACTGGTAGATTTCCTAGGATGAACAAGCTACTATCTCTAGATGGCGAGTGCGCGGCGCAACAGAATTGACTGATCAATGAATCAATCACATCAACAAGCTACTATCTCTATTCGCAAAAAAAAAAAAAACTACTATCTCTAGATGTTATCTGCTCAGATTAGAGCCAGATGGTGTCATCAACTCTGATTCCTGGGTAGTTATGCTATGGTCATTAGAGTTATACTTACGTGGCAAGACATGTGCTCATTTTGTGGAGGATGAGATTAGTTACTAAATCATGTCGTTCTCGTTTGTACCAGATAATGCAGCGTTAAGAACATCATGTTGTGTTTTAGTATATGATTTTCGAGAATATATGAGATGTTTAAGTTGAGCTACATGGTTTTCCAAGCTGTTCTTAGTTATAAGATGTTACAGGCGACCTGAATTTATGTCTTTTAATCTTCACGAGACCTGAATTTATGTGTTTATAAAGTCCACAAGGAACACATACGTTGATGAAGGAGGCTATAATACTACAAATCTGAAATGTTGTATGGTTGCTCTTGCCAGACATAGAAATTACTTCATCTGATTCCTCACTAGCTGATGTAGTTTGGGCCTTGGAAATTTGACAAACATATACATGAATTGATTCAAGACAAGGATTTCAATTTCGCTGCAATGAAAGACATAGAAATATCCTCGATATTGTTTCAGAGTTGATTGATAATTGCACAACAAACTGATTGCATGTTTTCATCTTGATTTAATTTAAAACTGAGGTTTCATTGTTGCACTTGCTTGGGTCGTCAACGCCAGGCGCAAGGTGGACGACCTCTACGTTGACAGGGCCATCCGAAAGGAATTCAAGCTCAGCCACCCCGATCTGTCCGTCTGCCCGCACCAGCCGGTGCAGTTCCTGGTCAAATTCGAGAGGAAGGAACATTGCTCAGAGGTGCTGAAGCAGGTGCGCATCAAGGCCGACGACGGCGCGCTGATGCAGCTACGGCCCTGGCGCCCTTTGGAGCATGCCTTCGGCGCCACCCTCTCCTACCACGTTCGCCTATGCCTGGAGGGCGTGCGGCTATCGCCACACGACGCACGTCGCCGAAAGGATCATCGGCCACCGTTGCGCCTTTTATCGGTGGGAGAAAAACTCGGCGCTCATGGCCAGCACCGAGTCACCGGATTGCTGGGCTTGACCCTCCAACCCGAGCATGATCCCGCAGGTGATCCGGCTCGCCTTCACTGGCCACGGCTCGGGAGGCAGAGCAACGGAGGTGTTCATCCACGAGGTGTGCCCGACGGGAAACTTGCGGGGCGCCACTTTCCATGTCCTGTTTCACCTGGACCAAATGGAAGATTACTCCACGGTGCTGCTCGACTTCTTTGGCTCCAGCACCGACGTCAACGCGTTCAAGCTGACGCCCATCTCCTTCGACTGGAACTACCGCGCGATTGACGGCGAGGCGAGGTGCTGCTTCTGGACAGGGCCGGGCCGGCAAAATCCGAGGCCCTGTGCGAAACTGTAAGATAGGCCCTATCTCACACAAAAATGAACTAATGAAAAGTTTGGAAAAACAATTCTAATGTATAATATTTTACATAAAGTTGGATATATTAAGAATCATACCTATTCAACGTCCAGTTGCATACTATTTATTTGAGTAATATCATTTGTGTAGTGTTCATTGTAATGAAACCTTCAAGGATAAACTGACTGGTTGGTAATTACCGGATGAAACTTGTGATCATTCTTTTCTAATACATCTGTCCGTAGCACCAGATTAATATTTCCCCGTCATGATTCAACAAAGAGGCGAGAACTGATCCCTAATGATCCTTGCCGATAGTTAATTCGGAGACGAAGGTCCGAAGTTGGTCAATGATCAACATTATAATTGAAGAATAAAAGGCTAAAGGAGGACTTGAACTCACCAGTTTGCAGTCGGTCTGTTTTGACGATCAATAGAAGAAGAGGATTGTCGCCGCCGCTGTCGCCGATCGATTTTTATCTGATCTTGGTCTCTTCCGTTCTATTTGGATTTGGACGCGCTGGCGGCATAGGGTTTTCTTCGCGAGCAAAGTAGCGAACGCTGGCGCATGACGATCGAGTCTACTCCACGCTCTTGCCCCACAGCCTGTGCCACCATCTAAGCCCACGATGGAATCTACTCCACGCGTAGAAGCTTGAACGTCCAGCGCATGGCAGAGATGGCCCAGGTAAAGCCCAATCCAATGGATTTCTTCAGATTTGGAACTGGTAAAGATAAACTGCTACAAAGGCCTACATAAAAAATTTGGGCCCCCAAAATTTATGGGCCCTGTGCGGCCGCACAGGTCGCACTCCCATGGGCCCGGGCCTGCTCCTGGACAAGGCAGCTGACGAGGAAGCATGGCTCAAGGACGACACGGTGCGGTGCGCTCGGTGAACCACGCGTGACAACCATCCTCGCACGCTGCGGCCCCGTCAAGATGGCAGAGACGACGACGACGACCAAGGCCACCGGGGTGACGACCGCCACGGACATGGTGAGCGTGTGACGCGGAGGGCGCTTTCCATAGGGATCCAATTCCTGTGGTTGTTCTTTACTCTAGTAATGATCGATGTCCCAGTTTTATTTCTCTACTTGTTTAACTAGGAATTTTTGTACTAAATGCATGATCTGCTCATTACTTGTTTAAGTGTGCCCACCAACTGATTTCTCTCTGGTTGTTACAAGTATCGGCTGTGAAAAGTAATGCTTGACTGCTTGAAAAGCATCTGCTGGTTGTTTAAATGAGGGCCCTTTTGTAGTATAGTAATGCTTGATCATTAATAAAACCTGGTCCTTTTGTAGTCTAGTAATGCTTGATTTGATTGTGAAAAGAATCAGCTGTGCAAAGCTACTTTTTTTTAAAGCTATACAGTTTGTCTCACGGCTTGTCCGCGTATGTCCAGCAGGCAGAGCGGACGGCGCTATGGGCGGACGCGGGTTTTTAACTCGGGTGAAGTGCTGAGACTGAGAGACATGTTCACAGGGTGGCTGAAGCTGTTCCCAAACAACACTGGGGTTTCTAACTCGGGTGAAGTGCTGAAACTGAGAGACATGTTCACAGGGTGGCTGATCGCGGACTTGGGTATATTTGGCCCCTATGAGCTTATCGACTTCATCCCAGGGTGGTATGACAATGGTATGTGTATATGCTATTTATCTTCACTCCATTCCATCCTTCGTTTCCTTGCTGTTTTTTTTTCACCGTGTTTATCTGATCACGTATAGATGTTTGTATTAGTGATCACTGACCACACGTGCATGTACAGTTGCTAGTTTCTAAAAATCTTTTTTAGGGTAACATAAGGCAGCTAGTTTTTTTAGTGGAACGTACAGTAGCTAACTAGGCTTGGTCGACTCGGAAAGTGGTTTGTGATCCCGGGCACCAGTGCTCCCTCCTGTTTAAAAAATTCAAAATCATATTTATATAGTTTCAAAAAATTCTGAAAAAAAATTCCACGTGTAGCCAATGATATATCCCACTGACGTGCAAAATTTCAAATCCAAAAACTTTGTATTCTGACCTACAAAAAAATGACAAATGTGTAGATATGAGAATGTATATTTTCAAATCTCTAAGTTTTATCAGATTTGTTATTTTTGTATAGCCCATAATACAAAGTATCTCAATCTAAAATTTTACACGGTTGTGGGATACACCATTGGCTACACGTGGAATTTTTTTCAGAATTTTTTGAAACTTACAAATATGATTTTTGAATTTTTTAAACAGGAGGGAGTACTGGTACCCGGGATCAAAAAATCTCCACTGTGGTCGACTCGGCTGTTGCATATCCCCGAGATTCGTGTCTGCTCCCTACTACCGTGTGGAGTATATCAGATCACGTCGAGCGGCCGAGCTGATCCTCAAACCCATGCCACCGCCAGAATCGTCTTCCTCCACCTTTCTCTTTGTTCTCCCCATTCCTCCATGATCGGTAGCCGGGATTGCACCATGCCTCAGGACTGGAGGATTGGCTCGTGGAGGTTATTCACTTAATAAGGCCCTGTTTTATTTAATTAGATGTGTACCATGTGCCACGCCAATCAAATAAGAAAATTACAATTGTACTAACTTAGTGAGCTTCGTTGTGTGTCTTTGAACTTACAAAGAATTTTCCTATGGTTTCTTTCCAGTACTGCCGCGTCGTGGAAAGTCTAGTCTCAGTACAGGCACCATTGTCGGTGTTGTCATCCCAGCATTTGCTGCAGCTGCAATTCTTTCATCCCTCATTACTCTCTTCATATTGAGAAGGCAGTCAACTCAATCTTCAAAGAGACGCATTGGTAAACCCTCTATTTTTACTTTCTATTCTCTAAAATTGTTGCACGAGTCGTCTCTTTTTCAAATATAGTGTAATGGCTATTTGATGACAGTATTCTACTGACTTCCAGCGAAAAGAATTCCGATGAAAATTGATGGCGTAAAAGACTTCACTTTTGAAGAATTATCAAAGTGTACAAGTGATTTAGTAATTCAGCACTAATTGGTCAAGGAGGGTATGGAAAAGTATACAAGGGGGCGTTGGCTGATGGAACAGTAGGAGCAATAAAACGTGCACAACAGGGATTTCTTCAGGGTTCAAAGGAGTTCTTCACAGAGATAGAATTGCTGTCTAGGCTGCATCACCGCCGAAACCTGGTTTCTTTGCTCGGTTATTGCGATGAAGAGGATGAGCAGGTTCTTCCTGCAACATTTGTTTCTTATAAATAATCGAAAAGGCTTATTTCATCGAATGATGTTTTATTATTCAACTGCTTTCTAGTATTAAAGTGGGCTGTAGAAAAAATGATATCCTAATCTATTGCGATCCATGCATCTGTTGAAGTACATGTAATCAACACACCCACTAAAGTGCACCTTTTTTTATTTTAGTCATAATTTCTGAAAACTGCTTATCTTATTGAATTACTTTGGTTCATATTTACCCTGTCAGGCAAGGGTGTTTTTTCTGCTTATCTACCATGCACAGATATGCAATCTTTGGCCTTTCTGTTGCCATAGATAGCATAGTTACAGTCAACCAATTGATGTTAGGAGATGGAGCTGAGAAATGATATCAACACGAACTTATGAATTTTCTGGGTTATGATTAATGTTCACGCATAATAGTATAGTGCACACCTTGTTGATACTAAATACCTTTATCCCATCAGTTGTTTCTCAATTAGAACTCACAACATAAACATCTCCTATTTATCCATCAAATTCAATCATGTGAGGTATGAATGAGCTAAACTTGATTTTTGTACTTTTTGTATTTAGCCAGGATCAAGCCAAGGAAGTCTCCATGCTTTTTTGGTTGCTTGCAAATTATTTTTGCTTTCACGCTTTTGATGTGCTTCCTGTCCTGTAAGGCTCGTCTAGCTAGTGCTTTATTTACGTAGCAGCTAAAGCTAAAGAGGCTCTTAAGTTTTCCCATGAGGTAACGGATTGCACTGGGATCATCACGAGGCATCCTCTATTTGCACACGGAAGCGGATCCTCCTATATTTCACCGTGACATCAAGGCTAGCAACATCTTGTTGGACTCGAAATTTGTAGCGAAGGTTGCTGATTTTGGTCTCTCGCGGCTCGCTCACAGAGGGGAGCGCTCTCGGTTATGTTTCCACCGTCGTAAAGGGTACCCTGGTGAGTAGGTTGAACCGTGCATTAGCACCTACTCCTTCCGTTCCACGTAAAATGTTTTAGGTGTTACATATGTAAGTCTAGAGTCATACTAAAAATAATGGACACATACATTAAAAAAATGTATCTAGATACATGTGTATACATATGAATGTGGAGAAGGTCTATACATCTTATATTGTGAAACGGAGGGAGTAATATCTTACCATCAAATGTTCTGCAGGCAGTACTTAGGAGCTTCTTACAAGACACTGACCGCTATATCGATGGCTTTGTTTGCAGGGATATCTTGACCCGTAGTATTTTCTCACTCATAAGCTGACGGACAAAAGTGACGTGTACAGCCTCGGCGTCGTTTTTCTGGAACTGCTGACAGGGATGCAGACTATTTCTCATGGGAAAAATCTAGTCAGAGAGGTAACTTCCACATAGATACTATATATAAAGGCTGGCTGGATTCACCCCCAGACCGCACCCTCCACGTCGCCCCCAATCCAGGGCCGTCCGATCCGCGCCATCGGACGGCCAGAATCAATCCACGACGCCTCCCCGCGCGGTACTCTAGCTTAGCTATAGTACCCTCTATTTTCTGCCAATCGTGAGCTGCCACGCGTCCCGGTCACCAGCCGGTCGCGTCCGGTCGCAGCCGGTGACCGCGCGCGCACGAACTTTGACGCAATGTTTTACAAAAAAAACCCCGCAAATGACTGTTGTGTAAATTTGGGAAACTCAAAGGGTCTTCGTGCAAAAAAACCCGCACAAGTCGCCCTCTCTCCTTCCTCTCCCGCGAACGCGCCGTCGCCGCCACCGTTGTGGCGGCGCGCCGCCCCTCCGCTCCTCCCCATCCAAATCGACGAGCACGGCGAGGTGCGGCGTCCCCTCCTCCACCTCCTCGCCGAGATCTGCGTCCCGAGACGTCGCACCCACGCCAGAATCAGCGCCGCCGCGGCCGGCGTCCTCCGCCACGTTTTTGGTCGCCGCCGGCGCTCCGGCGACCATTTGGTCGCCAGCGCCGGCCAAACGGCTCCCCCGCGCCTCCCTCGCGCAGATCCGCGCCACCCCGGCCTCGCGGGCATGCTGGGGCGGCCGTGACCGTGCTCGCCCGAGCTCGGCCGCGCTGCGCGTGGACGCCGGCGTGACGTCACCGCGGGCCACCTGACGTGCGGGTCCCGCCTGCCAGATTTTTAAAAAAATACAGAAAAATGCTAAAATTTGTAAAATTCATATGTTTCAATCTATAATTCAGAAAAATGTGTTTAATATGTCAAAATCTTCAGAAAATGTAAGCTATCTGATTATGTCAAATTCATGCATGTTTGAATAACTTTGAATCATGTTTATGTAAAAGCACTAAGTAACTTGCTTATGAACTTATGGGGTTGTCTCCAACTTATTTTGTTAATTTTACTTGGACACATAAAACTAACAAATTTGAACTTTTAAAATTGGTGAATTGCGACAATATACAACCATTTATCAACATTTCAACCTGGCAAATATTTGGATAAAACCTAAATGATTCCCTCTAAATAAATGGATTTGAATTTACAAAATACTTATATAGTGCATTCCCCTTGATTATGTACATTAAATAAATATCTATGTCAAACTACAAACATACTTGAACATTTAAATTTGCTAAAAAAAATTGGAGATACTCCGGACGACAAGTTACGCCAAATTTTAACATTTTAAATCACAACGTCCAGGATGGGGTTTACTAAGTGATGGAATATAATATCTGTTTTTGTTTAATTTCTACGAATATTTTTTTACGATACACAAAAGATTAAAATATGAAATATTCCAAGTTTTGTTTAAACAAAAGGAAAATAGAAAAAAGTAAGTACTGTTTAAGCAATGTTCCAATTCCTTGAACAAATGATAATGAAGTCATTTTTTTTACAATACTCCAAACGTTTCACATCTCTCTTAATAATAAAGTCATTTATCTAAAAACTATAAGTAATGTTCCAATTTATAATAATGAAGTCACTTCTCTAAAAACAAATCACAAATATTTGGAGTATTATTTGAGCAAAATAAAAAGATAAGAGAAACGTGAAATGTGAAGTATAACAATAACTTCAAATGTATCCGTTAGAAAAATATGTCAAATATATTAACCTGAACACAAAAAATAAACGGAATTTGAAATCTTCGCACCACGGCATTTACAAATATGACAAAAATAACAACACGAACACAAAAATAAACGCTGACTATTTATGGTATATAATCAAAATTCAAATTTGAATATTCCAAAATTTTGAATGCCTTCCAAATCTGATGATTCAACAACCATGAAAAGAATCCAAAACTTAAAAACCTCTCAGTTCGAGCAATTTTCAAAAACTCAGCAGTTCTTTGAACGTAAACTTTCTTTCTATTTCAACAATTTTCAACTTTCCACAATTTAAAAATGTCGGCAATTCCAAATTCAAATTTTGCTACACAGTTCCAAATAACTTGCTTATGTAAAATCTTTAGAATCATGTTTATTATACGGTTCAAAATAATGCAAAAAATGTATCAAATTCCCTAAAATTTTACATTTACCCAAACTTTACAGCCAAAAGACGCACAAAATAAATGTGTACATAATAATTCAAACAAATATGTCAAATAACTTGGATTTTACCGACTTTACAAACTTTTCACACAAAAGTTGCACCAACAACCCACTGTGTACACCTCAAAAATTAAGGAATTTTTTGAGTCTAACTAATTTTCAAACTTTTCACACGAACTAATAAATGGCCATTTTGTTCAAGATCTGTTGAATTAGCTAATTTCCAAACAGTATTATCCATTGTAACATGCAAAAAAAAAAAAAACTCATCCGCGATAACTTCCAGCCGACAATATTTACCGCAGTAGACAAACTAACGTGAAGGTTATTCTTTTTCAAAATATTTTTAGATGGGAAAATAGAATCACATTTAAACATTTCAAATTGTTAAAAAATGGAAATACTCCAAAATATACCGACATACTCATAAATACAATAAATTGCTACCTATTTATGGCAAACTACAACCATACTTAATCATTTCAACTCAGTGGATATTTGCGTGCAATCTAAATGAACTCTCTCCAAGTAGGGATTTAAACTTAATAAACGCTCACATAATATATTTTCTCTATATATGGAGTTAACTTATATATTTATTTAAAAATGCAAACATATTTGAAAATTCAAATTTGCTAAGTATTTCGAGATACTGTACACGACAAATTTCGACAGAGTTCAACATTTTCAAACCCGACGAGTGCGGCGTGTCGCCGCACCGAGATGACTAGTACGTTCCATGACGTGTAAACTTTGAAGGCTGGAGCTTGAGCTGCCGTGCTCGACTGCATCCGGCAAGCATACATAATTGTTTCAGATTGATGGAGGAAGGATTGTACTACCGTTCCATCTTAGCAAGCAGAAACTGAATAGTGACAATACTTGTGCAGGTCGTGACAGCGAATCAGTCGGGATGATACTGTCGGTAGTGGACATGCGGATGGGGTCGTGCCCGGCAGAGTGCGTGGAGAGGTTCGCCGCGCTGGGGCTCCGGTGCTGCCGCGACGAGACGGACGCGAGGCCAAACATGATGGAGGTAGTGAGGGAGCTGGAGACGATATGGAAGATGACGCCCGAGATGGACGGCGTGCCGTCGGAGTCGGTGGCCATGGACCCTAGCCACACTGCCACCGGCAGAAGCACAGCGACATCGTCGTCTGGCTCGAGGATGGTCTCCGGGGGCAACAACAGTACATGTCATCGTCGGATGTCTCCGGCAGCAACCTGCTGAGTGGAGTTGTGCTCAGCATCCACCCTCTCTTAGGAACTACTCTCTCCATTTTTTAATATAAAATGTTTTAGGTGTTGCACGTGTTGTCTAGATATATAATAAAGTATGTGAACATATACACTAAAACATGTCTAGATACATATGTATATATTATATTAAAAATCGGAGAGAGTAGTCGCAGCTGCTGATCGACGCGTATGTTTTGTCATGTGTGTGGTGTAGATATCTCTGAAATTTGTGAGGGCGTGTGTCGTACTCCCTCTGTTTCAAATTAGTTGACACATATTTGTCTAAATACAGATATATCTAGACATTAAACAAGTATAGGTATATCTGTATTTGTGCAAAGTCAGGTCATCTAATTTGAAACAGAGGGAGTATGTGTGTAGATAGATACTATGGAACAGAATTTGTGGTTGCTCAACGTTTCCTTCCATTGTAAATAAGGATTTTATATATAGAATGTGGAGGCTAGCCATACATTAGTAGTGACAAGTTTAACCAGAGTGAACGCTAAGGACGACTGATGTTTTTTGCTAACTATCCATATCTACTGTGAACGTACTGGCTATATCATTAATTCTAGGATGAAAAACATTTTTTGTTTGGCCCGAAAATAGTAGGAGAGGCAAAAAAAAGTCTTATATAAATAAATACAATGATGAAAAATTCAGACTTAGTTTACCAAATCCGGGTTCAAGTCTCCCGTGGCACAAAGAACGAACACTGATGACGTTGACAGTGACAACAGAGGCAAGAAGGTGCAAGACAAGTTCTAGGTAAAAAATCCAGCCAGCCTACGAATCTACTCCAATTCGCACCCGTTACTGCACCGTCTCCCTTTGGACGAGACTCCTCGTCGAGCGCACGTACTATCTGTTTGAGAACTGAAGAATTGAAAGAATGAACTATTGATTTCATTGATGATTGAGGGGCTTATATACCCTTCGAACAGGCGTCACAAAGGCGGTTTACAAGGTTGCGTACATCGCGTACGATGTACGAAGTGAGACATCCCTTCGCTTAAGGCGGTTGGACGAAGTGAGCCGTCCCTTCGCTTAAGACGGTTAGACAAATTCTAACTGCTAACACTTAGCCTAATAATAACTCTATTTTATTCTTAACATTCCCCTTGGACAACGCCGTTTCTTGAAAATATCTTGTATAGTCTTTAGAAATCTTCTTGCATAATCTTGAGAGTGTTCTTGCGTATCCAGGATGGTATCCTTGTAAACAACCCTGTTCTTTGTAGAATCAATCATCTTTACAATCTCTCTCTCTCTCCCAAAAACCCTGTGGGAAAAATATGAGAAGAGATGTATTTGATATGTTGTTAAAACTCCTTTAAACCCGTGAGGAAAACTAAGGAGAAAATGATACAACATACAATGATTATTGTCTCATTGACAACTCATATGAGAAAAACCTTGATAGGAAAAATCTCATTAGTGAGTTTAGAGATCAATATATATGCCTTATAATATACTTCCTTTAAAAAACCCGGTGGGGAAAAATAGAAAAGTATGACATATGATAATGAAAATATATAGCCTCATTTAGCACATTATATGAGAAACTAGAGAGTAAACTCATAAAGTGAAAATGAGTGCAATACGACGTGCCACTGAAAACTCCTGTAAAACCCAGTGGGAAAATATATGGAGAAAGCAAAATGGCATATATGAACACTTGTATTTTATTGTCTCATTAAAAACCTTTTATGAAAAATCATGAGGGAAAAACTCATCAAGGGAAAAAGAGTACAATATATATGATCTGAGGATTATCGATGGGTTATGACATGGAAGTTTACTCCCCCTGAACTTTGCAAATCTCAACAAATTTCTTGCAGCATTGTTCTCTATATAACCCATATGCATTTGAGCAATACAAGTGGTATTATCTTGATAGATAATGGTAGGTGATTCTGTTGAATCTTAACCACAATTTTGAATGTGGTATCATTCTATGAAGCCATATACATTTTATGATGCTTCATATAAAGTGATTATTCCAGAATGATAAGTGCTAGTAGACATTAGAGTCTATATTGAAGACTTCCCTTAAAAGGATCTTCCACTGAATTCAGTCATGGATATGGCATTTTCGGGATCAGATAATTATAGCCAATGTATGTATATCACACAATGGTCAATTCTTGATGTTCCTGAGGAATTTAATCAAGATTTTTTAGTGCCTTGAAGATATCAAAGGATATTAATTACACAAGCACTTCAAATAAATTCACATCAAAATATTGTCACACGTGATGCAGTTTGCAACAAATGATATTGAGATATGGAACTAGAGGTCCCCATACAACTTCATCATTGCTACTATGTGAAAAATGAGTTTGCATCCCTATTAGGGATAATGTGACCATATGTGTATTTGATATGATTTATCCATATTTATTTTCTACCATATTTTATGGATATGTAACGAGTGATACATATGTATTCCTAAAGGGAATATTCTCAAGTTGTGAACTTGAATAGTATTTGGTCTCATCCAAATCTCCGTCTTGATATGATTGCGAGTACCTTTCATGTATTGTATAGACTTCAATGATGAAATCATCGACATATGCATAGGTCATGTGGAATCCAATGAGGGATTTTGTTAATGACTACATGTAAGCAATCTTTATCCGAGTTATTCTTTCGAAGAAAGAAATCTCATAGTCGATTCTACCACACAAATTTTGACTATTTGAGTCATTGAGTGACTTTTGATGTTTTACACAATATATGTTGCGATTTGTTCTTGGACATTTAGATATATCTGAGCTAAGTGATCCACATGAGTATGAAATCACCGTGTCTATCAACTGCATGGATAGTTTATTTGTACTGCCAATAATATTAATACCAAAACATAATTCCACTATACCAAGAGGGTATGTTACATCATAATCGATGTCGGGTCTCTGCGTGAACCCTTGTGCTACAAGCCTCGCTTTTTCACCACCTCATTATGAACGAAATTCATTTGTCTTCCAAAAGGGAAGATATTTATGAGGAGATGTATTACTGCGGTAAATACCTCTCTTTTGTTTAGCGAATGCTATTCTTGTTTAATTGCCTCCTTCTAGTTGAACCAATATATGAGTGCATGAGGCACTCTACCATGGATTTTGGTTCAGGGCCCTAAAGGTTTTAGCAATTTAAGAATAAATATTTGTCGACAAATGTAGTCTTTGTGTTATATGATTCTGTTGAATCAATGAAAATTGTGGAAATAATATTTACATCTTTTAACTCCTCGTGATTTCCCATAACAATGGAGTCAAGGTGTTTCAATGTCCCAACACTTAAAAATTGTGTGCACATATATGTTGGGTTTGGATGATGAGCATCCGTTATGTGTTATTCAACTTGAGGTTGAACTACATTTAGTAGTTGAGGATATAAGTTTCTCTATTTTCGCGAATACTTATGTGACCATGTGTCTCCCCCTTTTGCTCTCATTTTGGGGAAAATAGTGGTTGTATGAGATACTTCCACTTTGTATGGCACAATGCATGCATGCATAATGTGATTTAATGATGTCTTTGTCATAAGTAAATGTATGTGGCAGATTTGCAATGTGTTGCAAATATATTGAACTTCATGTTCAGATTTAAGTACGTGAATATCAGGACTGAATGTCTATGACATTTCTAATTTATCGGCATTCTTTGTGGTACGAATCTCCCCTTAAAGCCAAAAATGTCCTTATTTTAAATGTAATCAGCGTACGGGTTATAAATAATTTCCCTGATGGGAGCTTGAGATATTTATAATTAACGGATAAATAAATAGATATACCTCACATAGATCCAAAAGTTAATGTGAGGGCCCGTTAATGTACGCCGGAGTGGTGAAATCGGTATATAACCGATATCGCAGATGGGAAATACTTGTTTGATTTCCACGTACTTGCTGCAAGGGGAAGCAGTATAAATATGCAGTTTGTATGATCTAGAATAGATCTGCGGCGTGTAAGACCGCATGTCTCCAACAAGATGTTGGTATATTAAATTCTGTAGAAGTGGTCATTTAATTAGATTTTATTCTTTTGATAAAGAATTTATTTACACCATTTTGGCTATGTGACATGGGTATACATCTCGGGTACCCTACCATGAGGGTACCTGGTGCACGTGACGACTGAGGCCCAATATCGAAGAGTCTATTCGAAGCCCAAAGACAAATGCCCAAGAAGATGGAGTACCCTCCAAGATTAGACATATACATAGTCGGTTTAGAACTTTCCATATGTGTAAACTAGGTCGGTTAAGAGCTCCCGAGACCCAGCCTACTTAAAGGCTGGGAAGGGCGCCGATCTAGGACCAAGCCATACTCGAACCACCAAATCTCTTGCGAGATCGACATCTCGCCGGAGCCTCCTTGTAACCTCATAATCTCCACGATCAATAACAGACAAGCAGGAAGTAGGGTCTTTACCTCAACCCGAGGGGCCTGAACCTGGGTAAATCCACTACAAGAAACGTGTCAACTAGTGACTTTTCTATAGTGACCAGGGAAAATTGGTCATAGATCTATGACCAATTGAAGCCATTTGGTCATACACAACTTTAAAGGGTCTAAAACTGAAATAATAGTGACTTTTCTTGTCTGAATGGTCATAACCTAGTTAGATGAATTGGTCATAAACTAAAAAGCTCTGACATATTGCCTTTTCTTTAGCCGCATGTGACCAATTTAAATGGTCATTAATATTAGTGGACTGCCAACTCAGCTTCTTGCCTACGTGTCAGTGCTTAGTTGGCAGTTTTTACTTACGTGTCAGTGCTTAGTTGGCAGTTTTGCTTACGTGTCACTCCTCACCCACCAGACAGGTGGGTCCCACCCACCAGCCCCACCTAGCAGGTGGGTCCCACCCGCCCCACCTGACAGGTGTGTCCCACCCGCCCCACCTGACAGGTGGGTCCCACCCACCAGCCCCACCTGACTAGTGGGACCCGCCACGTGGGACCGCCACGTGGGACCCACCCTGCCGCCATGCGGGTCCCGTCTCCACAACTGCCCGTCCAACTACCCACGCCCACTGCCATCCCACCCACCAGCCCCACCTGACTAGTGGGACCCGCCACGTGGGACCACCATGTGGGACCCGCCACGTGGGACCCACCCTGCCGCCATGCGGGTCCCGCCTCCACACCTGCCCGTCCAACTACCCACGCCCACTGCCATGTGCCGCATGCACACACACAACTAAATTCGGAAATAATGGTACGCAAAAATGGAACCTGGGAATCGAACCCAAGACCTCTCCCTCAATTGGCCAGTGCTAACCACTAGCCCATCGCTACTGATGTGATAAGATTGCACGTCCAGCCTTCTTAAGCTATTCACCCGACAGGACATGGCTTTGGTGGGATGAGGCTCTTTTTTTCGTGGGCCAAAGCCCATTCCGAGTCGCACTGCTGGGCTAGGCCGGCGCGGCTGGTTCTTTTTTTTCTCCTGGGCCAAAGCCCATTCCGAGTCACACTGCTGGGCTAGGCCGGCTCGGCTGGTTCCTTTTTTTCTTTGGTTTTATTCTTTTATAACTTTTAATTTTGAACTCCTTTTTCAACCAAATAAACTGAAAACTTTATAAATATGTACTCTCTAAATATAGACTACCAGGACTGTGTTTATTCAAAATAATATACAGAAAAACGTAAGCTTATATCTTGCTTTATATAGGATTTTGTGGAATTTGAAATAAAAATTTGAGATTACTCTTTTAAATTTAAATGCAAGGTAAAACAAATATTGGGCTGGAATATTAGAAGTATTTTGTTGGATCTCTAAAGAAATATAGTGCAAAGGTAAGACCCGCCAAACTTTCGAGCTGGGCTAAGTACCGTTCCAGCAACGTCAATACTTATACTTTCCGTGTCAGCAGACATGATGAAAAATCCCGACGGACGCGTTGGGTAAAATTTAAAGTTATACTGCAGATCGATTCAGTAAGACCTCAAGCGGCCTAGTCGAATCTGACCAGTCTGTTCCGAATTCGAGTCCGTGGACTTGAGTTTGATTGAAAGCTAGTAAGGTTTTACCCGAATGTGTAGTTAACCAGTCCCGATCCATCGAGTGTACTGGGCCTGCTAAGCTATTATCCCTTGATTTTCATAAGCAAAAACCACAGTCGATGAAATACTCGACATAGCCAACGTATGCTATTCATACAGGAATTCCAATTATGATATATTGAATGCAAAGCATATGACGTGCACTTACGAAAGAGTCCATGCCCGATTCTTCGAGTCAGACAAGTACTCGGGGGCTACTGACATGGGTATACATCTCGGGTACCCTACCATGAGGGTACCTGGTGCACGTGACGACTGAGTCCCAATATCGAAGAGTCTATTCGAAGCCCAAAGACAAAGGCCCAAGAAGATGGAGTACCCTCCAAGATTAGACATAGGCATAGTCGGTTTAGAACTTTCCATATGTGTAAACTAGGTCGGTTAAGAACTCCCGAGACCCAGCCTACTTAAAGGCTGGGAGGGGCGCCGATCTAGGACCCAGCCATACTCGAACCACTAAAGCTCTTGCGAGATCGACATCTCGCCGGAGCCTCCTTGTAACCTCATAATCTGCACGATCAATAACAGGCAAGCAGGAAGTAGGGTCTTTACCTCAACCCGAGGGGCCTGAACCTGGGTAAATCTTTGCCTCTGCTTGTCAGCCGACGAAACTACCAACACTACCATGTTCTCTCCCCATAATCTCAACCCTAGGTCCTTAACCATGGGATTTGGTGAGGATACCCCTCGTCAATTGGCGCCGTCTGTGGGAAGAAATAGTGCTGGACTCATGGTTTCTTCGGTTCCATCGGAAGTCGGCGACTCGCCGATCGGATCTATAAACGGCAACTCGCCGGTTGCGTCAACAAACCAGAACTCGCCAACTCAGGCGGCACACGGCAACTCGCCGGCTCACTCGACAAACGGCGACACGCCAGCTTCACCCGCAAAAAGTGCATCGGATCCTCTGATGGATTTCGAGCCGCACTCGCCAGAATTCCAGGAGGCCTTCTCCGATCTCGAGTCAGGTTTGGGTTTAACCGTTGGTTCGTTCAATTTTTTCGTCAACAAGCTTGGTGTGCAGGACTTGACGGATCCACGCCAACTCGCGACTTCCGCATCCGAGACTACATCGGCTGCGACTCCTTTGGCTGCGGATCCATCTGCGTCCAAACCATCGTCAAATCTCCAAGCTTGTTCATCTGCAACAACCATGTCGACTCGAGAGATGAACGAACTCATCGACGAACTCCAAGGAGAGGAGGCCGAATCAGCATACCCCACAAACGATCCCGAGTTCGATCTACCACTCGATGACAACTTCGACTGCGAGATCTCCTTCATCGACTTCGATGAGCCCGACACTCATATCGACAGCCACGTCGACTCCGAGATCTGCACCAGTAACAACCTCGACTTCGAGATCCATAACGATTTCGCCGCCATCGAGATGAGCATAGGCGATGAAGGCATCGACAGCGAAATCCGTCCAGACGGACCACTCGATGGGCATATCAACTCCGACATGAGCCTAGATGACGACGACGGGTCCATGGTGGGACTTGAAGGCACACACACATACCCTCGGGTGATACCCCAGCAGGTATACGTCGCCTTCGCCACAGAATCATCAGAAGCTGCGGCCACCCGCAGGCCTACAGAATTCCCGTGCATAGTCACCATGCCGGACGGAGTTACAACTCTCACAATCACTGCTGAGATGGCAGCAAAAGCAGACAAAGTCATTAAGGAGTGCACAATGATGCCTATAGACGCAACACGGGAGGAGATGTTGACCTTCCAGTACTTCACCTGGCAGGAAATGCTTCGACTGCAGTAGATCAGAGCAACACTCGAAGAACGTAAAAAGCAAGCTAGCTTGTCGAGTGCGCGCAGAAGGCAGCTCTCCCTGAGCTCTACCGGGGAAGCAGACACAAGACCCAGATCAAGGTTGTCACACCTCTCGCCGGAGGAGAGGGCGGCACTCACCCGCAATCTGGGCAACTCTTTCATGACATACGACGCGGAAGGAGTTCCAGTACCCAAAACTGCCGCGGGTGCTCTCTTCACCGCCGCAGCATACCTCGAGGCTATCAAGCCTCCAGCTGATGACCCCAACGCAAAATTGCATCGCCAACAGATCAAATCACTCGCCTTAGCAGCAAAGGCTATACGCCAAATTCCAACAGCTCCAGGAGGGAGTCGAGATCGTGCCATCGTTGGCACACGGCGTGAAGAGCATAATCACAGTGGTCGCCGCCACCACTCGAAGGAAAGAAGCAGCTCGCGTAGGCGCAGGTCCAGGAGCAGATCACGCAGATCTTATAGCAGTGACTCATACTCTGATCCGGAGCCTCAGTCGCATGGGGTCAAAGCCCTACCATCATCAAAATACGACTCGTGGGATCACTTCCGCGATGACTTCATAAAAAATTTCGAGCCTCTATGTGAGCGCCCAAAAACATTTGAGGAGCTCCGAGCTTGTGTTCAACGGTCAGACGAAACGTTGAGGTCATACATCAGACGATGGACCGAGATACGTAACTCAGTTGGAGTAGTTTCAGAAGATATGGCCATGGATGCTTTTGTCATGGGCCTCGCCGGGCGAGACTTCAAAGAAGCACTTGGCCGCCAAAAGCCAAAATCTGTAGCTCACCTCTTGCAGATCGCGACTGAGTGGGCAGATGGAGAAGATATGGCACACACCACACGCGGGTCCTCACCCCGTGACAAACATGAGAATATCAGTCGAAGTCACAGAGACTCATACAGCGACGACCGCAGGCGCAAACGTTCAAAACGTCACTACGACGACAGACCCGAGTTCATGGCGGTTGGGTTCTCCACACCCCGCAACGACCAAGATAGAAGCGACCGACGATCAGAAGATCGACGGGACACTCGAGACGATCGACGGGACAGTCGAGATGATCGCCGAGACAGTCGAGACCGTGGCCAACACAGTGATAGCTACAAAAGGAAGGACTGGCGCAAGTCAAGATCCGGGGCACAATCCGAGCGATCATTCGAAGAAAGATGGATGCTGATTGCAGATTACACTTGTACAAAGGAGAGGACGGAAAACTACACTCCAATCACTCGATGAGAAACTGCAGGGAATTCGAACAAATGGCGTCTGATTACATAAATCTCAGAAAGGCAACAGCCGCACACGCACACGCACCCGCGCCCGTGCCTCAGCCAAACAATGTGCCAGTTCTCATGGCACCACCTCCACCACCACAACCTCAGGCAGGCGGAAATATCGCGAGTGCCATACAACCTGTACCTCGGGTGGATGAACCTCAGTACCCTCCACCCCAAGGGCAGATGTACATGATACAGAAAGGTCGCCCTTCCAACAGGGAGCAAAAACTTCGCACTCGACAAGTGAACATGGCAGTCATGTCGCCTCCTGCTGTAACTGAATTCTTGAAGGGTCTGAAACCGCAATAAGTTTCAGCAGAGAGGACCACCCTCCGTCGGTTGTTCGCCCGGGGCACTCTGCTCTGGTATCGATGCGCAAATTGGAGGCTACGCCATGTCCAAGGTGTTCATGGATGGTGGCAGTGGCATAAACATAATATTCGTAGATACGCTCCGCAAAATGAACAGGTCAGTCGAAAACCTGCCAAGGTCCTCAAATACCTTTCACGGTATCGTCCCAGGCAAAGCAATAAGCCCAGAAGGCACCATACAACTCGATGTAACGTTCGGGGACAAAAACCACTTCAGGACAGAGTCGATTGAGTTCGAAGTGGTCGACTGGAAGTCACAATACCATGCTATACTTGGACGCCCGACGTTCGCTCGATTCATGGCGGTGCCACACTACGCATACCTCCAGCTAAAGATGCCTGGACCAAAAGGAGTAATCACAGTCAAGGGAAACTTTCAAAAGTCCGATTCTTGCGATCGGGAATTCAGCAAAATCTCTGAGATGTTTGGCATGGAAGCAACGTTCGCCGGCTAGCGGTCTCCAACGACAGAACACTTATGCCGGAACACAAAAAGATGGCAGTCGACAGAGCATTCAACGCCACCAATGACACAAGGTCACATCAAGTGCACCCGACTGACCCGACCAAGACAGTCAATGTCTCGTCGAGTCTGCCTATCGCATAGGAAAGCGCGCTCGTCGAATTCCTCCGTGAGAACTGGGATATATTTGTGTGGTGTCCAGCAGACATGCCAGGTATTCCCAGGGAATTCGCCGAGCACTCTCTACAATTATTTCCAGAAGCTAAACCAGTCAAGCAAACGATGCGCCGTATATCCGGCCCCAAAAGAATCGCAGTCGAAGCCGAGGTCGACAGACTACTCGCAGCAGGTTTCATCAGAGAAATCAAGAAGTCACACTGGGTGGCCAACCCCGTACTCGTGGAGAAGAAGAACACAGATATCCTTCGGATGTGTGTAGATTTCACAGCACTCAATAAGTGATGTCCAAAGGATCACTTTCCACTACCTCGAATCGACCAGATCGTCGACTCCACCGCCGGGTGCGCTCGCTTGTCCTTCCTGGATGCTTACTCGGGTTACCATCAGATAAGGATGAAGGAAGAAGACGAAGAGAAAACGGCGTTCATAACCCCACTCGGGGTCTACTGCTACACCACAATGCCTTTCGGGCTCAAGAACGCAGGCGCAACCTACCAGCGCATGATGCAAGACTGTCTCAAGAAGCAAATTGGGCGAAACGTCCAGGTCTATGTAGACGACATAGTCATCACAACAAGGGAGGAAAGAACACTACTCGATGATTTGCGAGAGACGTTCGCAAACCTCAAACGCTTCCACATCAAGCTCAACCCGAAGAAGTGCACGTTCGGCGTGCCAGCCGGACAACTCCTCGGGTACCTCGTCTCAGCACGAGGAATCGAAGCAGACCCGGAGAAAATACAGGCCATCTTGACGATGCAAAGGCCTTCAAAGCTCCATGACGTGCAGAAGTTGGCGGGTAGAGTCGCAGCACTCAGTCGATTCATCAGCAAGCTGGGCGAAAAAGCACTCCCGTTCTATCGACTGATGAAGAAGGCAGACAAATTCGAGTGGACGCCGAAGCCGAAGCAGCCTTCACGGACCTCAAGCGAGTCCTCACAAGCCCTCCAATCCTCGTCGCACCAAGGGAACGCGAGCCACTATACCTATATGTCTCTGCAACTAACAGGGTGGTGAGCACCGTACTGGTAGTCGAACGCAGGGAGGAGGGACACGCCCAAAGCATACAACGCCAGTCTACTACTTGAGAAGTCCTCTCTATATCAAAACAGCGGTACCCGCACTATCAAAAGCTGGCTTACGCCGTGTTCATGTCTTCAAGGAAGCTGACGCATTACTTCTCCGAGCACCCGATCACTGTAATCAGCACCTCAGGGATCGGAGACATCCTCACAAACCCCAACGCAACTGGGCGAGTCGCAAAGTGGCTCATCGAGCTAGCACCAAGAGACATCAAGTATGATTACCCGAAGGCCATCAAAGCACAAGTCTTACCCGACTTCCACACCGAGTGGATTGAAGCTCAGCTCCAGGAGCACCAGATGTGTCCAACTCATGGACAATGTACTTTGACGGCTCGAAGAAAAAGAAGGCGCAGCGCAGGTGTCATACTCACATCTCCAAAAGGCGACAAGCTCCGCTACATCCTGCAAATGGGGTTCGAGTTCCCATCAAACAATGAAGCAGAATACGAGGCCCTGATCCACGCATGAGGATGGCCAAAGCCCTCGGGTGCACTCGACTGATGATCTATGGTGACTCGAATCTTGTGGTGCAGCAAACAATGAAGGCCTGCGATGCAATCGCAGACAACATGATCGCCTATCGAGACCTGTATAACCTCATGGAGGGCAGCTTCGAAGGCTGCGAGTTGCGGCACATAGGACGTGAGAGCAACGAAGAAGCAGATAAGCTAGCCAATATTGGCGCGACTAAGGCACCAGTACCACCTGGTGTATTCTTCGAGCGCATCGAGCACAGATCTCAAAAAGAAGCGAGCACCTCCCACATCAGCCGTACCAGCCAGGAGCAAGACGCCTAGCACAGAGGACCCGCCAGTCGAGGTACTCCTCGTTGAGCCAACTTGGACTCAACCCTTCCTCGCATACATAACAGAGTCACGGCGGTGACTCGAAGATCCAAAGCATACACCGTCATCAACGGCGAACTATACAAGCGCAGCGTGTCAGGTATGTTCCAACGTTGCATAGCATTTGAAGATGGCCAAGCCATCCTTCGTGATATTCATGCAGGTACTTGCGGGCATCACACCAGCAGTCGATCACTCGTAGCCAAAGCCTTTCGCGCAGGCTTCTACTGGCCCACACACTCAAAGACGCGGAGGACATAGTCAAAAGGTGCATCGGCTGTCAAAAGTTCGCCACAAAGCCGCACGCACCCGCATCGGCGTTGAAGACAATACCATTGGCCTGGCCCTTCGCCCAGTGGGGGCTCGATATGGTTGGGCCACTCAAAAAATCCTCCCATGGAGGGCATACTCACCTTCTGGTGGCAGTCGACAAGTTCACCAAGTGGATCGAAGCAGTTCCTATCACAAGTTCGACTGCCACTACAGCAGTCAATTTCATAAAATCCATCATATACCGCTTTGGTGTGCCCAGTAGCATCATCACTGACAACGGTACAAACTTCACGGCTGAGGAATTCAAATCCTTCTGCAAAGAGCAAGATATCACGCTCAATTATGCATCTGTGGCACACCCGCAATCTAATGGCCAAGTCGAAAAGGCCAATGGACTTGTGACGAGTGGAATCAAGAAACGCCTACTGGTGCCACTCAAAAGGGCTGCGGGTGCTTGGGTCGAGGAACTCCCATCGGTGCTTTGGAGCCTGCGCACAACACCCAATGCCTCAACACAATTTACCCCATTCTTCATGGTCTACGGAGCAGAGGCAATCCTGCCATCAGACGTAAGGTTCAATGCACCAAGAGTCGAAGCATACAATGAAGACGACAGATGAAGCACTCGAGATGCAGTCGACCTACTCGAAGAAGCACGCAACACGGCGCTAGCACGCACAGCTGTGTACCAGCAAGACCTCCGCAACTATCATAGCCGTCGACTGCGTACCAGATCCTTCGAGGTTGGCGACTTGGTGCTTCGACTGAAGCAAAAGAAGGTGCATAAACTTGCTTCTCCATGGGAAGGACCCTTCATCATCACCGAGGTCATTGGCGGTGGAGCATACAGACTGAAGCACGCGAAGACAGGCGAACTCTCGCACAATCCTTGGAACGTTGCGCAGCTGCGCCGTTTCTATGCTTAGATCGCTCAGTCGCACAATGTAATAGGCACATATGTCGGATGGCTGCAGGTTTCAGACGCGCTCTTTTCCTTACCAGGGTACCTAAGGGGACTGGAAGGTTTTTAATGAGGCGGCCTGCAGCCTACATCATAATTGGAATATAGTCAATGATTCCTCATATTTCTCCCTGTCCACTACTCGCATAAACTTATTCGCACAACCTTAGTCCACTCGAAGACTCGGGGGCTGTGCTACTCCAAAACGTGAGCTCTCGCTCCTTCAAACATAACACCCAGCCGCACTCGAAGACTCGGGGGCTGGGTCGTCAAAAAATGCAGAAACAAAAAGTTGCTCAATAATATGACTTGACGCTTCAAACATCGCAAAAATTCACAGCCTCACTCGATACACTCGGGGGCTGTAGAATTCATGTTCTATACTCAAAAACCCCACTCGATACACTCGGGGGCTGCATACATACAAGTAAACAAATATGTACTACGTACAAGTGGCAAAATTTACACTCGGGGGCTGTTCCCTATGCATAAATACCCTAATCTTCGGGTTCATCCTTGACTGAGAGAACAGGGCCCATAAGTTGCGCACGATAGCAATCAACCAATGTCCTTGCATGATCGAATGTATCATCAAGATTCGACTGGGACAAGGATGATCCAGGCACGGGTGGACGTAGCTGCAAATTTGGACGTTGACTTCGGAGGTAGGCCATGGTTGCGTTGGCGCCATCCACAAGCTTCTGGGTGATAAAGCCTCGGATGGCCTCGACGCCTCGGAAAAGCCCGAGCAACGCGTGGATGCCTTGCGGTTGCGGCCCTGTTGGAAAAAGAGCTTCATTGATGCGACTGAAGGCCGACCTGCATAACTCAAGCAGCATAGTGCTCCGCCACACTCGATCCTTCAGAGTCGCCAGTATGCGCGCTCGGTGCCTATCCAAGCGAAAGTGCTGACGACCAGTCGTGGGTTCATCAGTCGCATTGTCCAACTGCTCCTCTACACGAGCCTGCTCCGCCTGGAAGTCTGGAACAAAAACTGCAAACAACACAAGTTGGGTGAGCAAAAAGGACAGTACGACTTCTCGAGATAAGAGCAGTCATGCTTACCCTCGAGTTGTCTGTTCACGATCTCCATTTCGCCGAGCACATACTCCTCTCGCTGGTGGGTAGAGCAGGCCTAGCCCTCATCCTATCCAGCTCATTGCGGGTACTCTCCAGCTCTTGCTCCAGTTTTGCAACTCGAGACTTCATATAACGCATTACTGCGGCATCGTTAGACACCTGAGCTCGGGATCGAGTAGGAGCACGATGCCGCGCCGAGCTGGATGATGTGGCGACTGGCTTTTTCTGTTCCAAACATCATAAAAGTTTCATGAGAAACTCATCACAAAGCTTAGGCAAGTAATAACACACAGCCTTACAAGCAGGATTATAACAAGGAACATAAATTCATACAAAGGTAGCAAAAGCACATGCATACTCGCATGGTCATAAGTTTAATTACAAGACATCAAAGGCGCGGCTGCCCTACTTCTCAGACATTGACTCTGACCTAGCCCTACTCGCACGAGAGCGACCTCTGCTGTCCGGCGCTCCATGGTGGCCATAAAAATTTCAGCCAACTTTGCGGCTGGCTCGTTCAAATGCTTTAGGGACACCAGTTTCCCGCCAGGCTTACGAGGGAAAGCAGACAGAGCGGCTTCGAAGTCACCCTCTATCCCATGACCCAAAAGGAGTTTGAGGGTGGTCTCTGAGCCGCGTACCGTCAAAGTGCGAGCAAAGTTCTTCATAGTCGAGGTCCCCGGGCCAAGGATGTCGGTGAAGCCGTCCACAGTCGAAGGAGGTTGGCTCGACGGGAACACGTCCTTGAACACGGCGCCAAGCGTGCTCGTGGACTTGGCGAGTGCATCCTTGGCTTGGGTGGACACGACATCCAGGTCGCCGATAGCGCGGTCAAGAGACAACTCGCCACTCGGCTGGTCCACAGGTGCCGGTGCACCAACAGCCCCTTCAAAAAGCAGAAGTAACAGAAAATGTTACGTACTATTCAGTGGCAAAAAGACGTAGGCAAAAAGTGAAAGATTCAACTCACCGCCTACGTCTCGGGTGAGGCTCGCCAGGCGCTCAGCATAATTCTTCTCGCGCAAAGCGGCGGAGTCTTGGCATCATCCAAGGCCTTCTTCGACTCAGCCCGCTGTTTGGCGAGTGCCTCTTCTAGCTCTTTAACCCGAGACTCAGCGGTTGCCTTGTCGCCTGAGATAGATACCAGATGTCATTCACAATCGACAAAGCAAGGACATACAGAAGCCAAAAACACTTACGGCTAAGTTGCTCCTTGGCAGCGCGCAGATCGTCCCTCTCTTGTTCGACCTGGACAAATGCCTTGCCTGCTTCCACCAGGTTGAGGTAGAAAGGCTGTGTGCACATGGAACCGACATAAGCTATACGCAAAAAGTCCAAATTTGAGGACTCGACAGAATGACACTTACGTGTTCAACCCAAGGTGAAGGCTTGGCAGCAGAAGTCCCAACCTGCGGAGTGGGCACACTCGCAATCTTGGTGGCCTCAATTGTAGTGGCCGTGCTTGCTGCTCTCACAACCTCAGCCGCAACGGGAGAAGCTTCAGGCTGGGGAGTCGGAGCTCTCTCGGTTGGGGGAGTTGGAGGTCGCACAGTCTCAGCACTGCAGGCAATAGAGGAAGTACGACATAAGCAAGACAATCAACATGCAGAAACTTAAGGTACAAAATGTTCAGACACATACCTGTGCTCTTCATCCTCCTCACTGTCGAGGTCGTCAAACATTGGGCCTCCAAACTGAAGCTCCTCACCCGACTTGGGAGGAGGAGCCGAACTCAAAGGACTCACGTCCAAAGGAGCGGATGTGGTCTTAGGAGACACCCGAGTCTCCATCATCCCTCAGCTCCTCCTCCTTTGCGGGTGAGCTCATAGAGGAAGACACAATTTGGGCCGCCCGACGACGCTTGCGAGTAGGAACCTCGCCCACGTCATCTGTCGTGGCACGCTCCTTGTCCTGTGCTTCTCCAGCCCCTTCCTCTTCGACCTCCTCTGTCGGGGATGTGGTAGCCGAAGGTAGAGGCGATTCATCTCCTCCCTTCGCCTCCACTGTCACCTCTGTTTCATGGGTTGGACCATTTTCGGGAAGAGGAGGAAGGGTTGAGGCAGTCGAGTGGCCCTGCATACAACATATAGTAGTCGAAAGTCACAAATACGCATAACAAAATAATAAAAGGAGATCATACACTCGATGGGTTCACTAACCTCTGGCAAAGGCTTTTCAGCCGTATAAGGATCGACGGGGCAGTCGATGTTGCAGGGTTCGCTGGACTTCGTGCTGGTGATGAACCGCACGTGCGACACCAGCTCGTTCTTCGACAGCTCCTCCTTGCTCATTCGGTGGCGTCGAGCGCACCTTCATACTCCCACATCGGGTGGGCGCGAGCGCGGAGCGGCCATACCCGCATCTTCACGAAGGTGGCAATCAAATGCACACCCGTGACGCTGTTCAGCAGCCCTCCAATCGTCTCCAGCAGAGGCGCAGCTTCCGCCACTTCTTCAGTCGAAAGCTCGTGGTCCCAGGCCTTCGTCCTAGCAGCTATTCCAGCAGTCGAGAATGCTGGGACTCCTTCCTGGTCGACAAGCACGTAAAACCACCTTTTCCTCCACCCTTGTGCCGAGTCGACTGGCTTCAGGGCGAAGTATCGGGTGTCGCTGCGAACTTGGATCTGCAGGCCTCCGACTGGATAGGTTCGGCCGCCTCGGTTGTTGGGCCGAACCATGAAGATGGACTTCCAGAGTGCCCAGCTGGGAGCAACTCCCAGGAAGCACTCGCACAACACCATAAAACAGGCGATGTGCATAATGCGTTCGGGGTGAGATCATGGATCTGCACCCCATAGGCGTAAAGCAATCCACGAACGAAATCGTGGAGGGGAAAGGACAGACCCCTAGGCAAGAACTCCGCAAAACATACGCGCTCGTTGGCGCGAGGCTCGGGGAGTACCTCTTTTGATGGCGCGCGGACGGTCAGCTGGTCCGCCGGCGGCAGCAGTCCATCCTCGCGGAACTTCTCGAGGTGGGCGGCCTTGATTGTTGACTTCGCCCAGTCACCGTCGCTCTTCTTGAGGTCGGCGGTGGCCGCAGATGCGCCAGCCGCAACCTTCTTCCCTTCACGGCGGCCGCGTCAGTCGCGGAAGCAGTGGTGGCAGAGGCTTTCCTCTTTGGCGCCATGGCGGTGGTGGCTAAGGAAAAGCAGCAAAAGCTCGAGCGCGGAGCAATGGAGGCAGAGCGCAAGGAAGACGATGGAACAGGGGCGGCGCGCAGAGCAAATGGCAGGTAAAAAATAAATGCCAGCGCCGTTCCCCTATTTACCACAAGTCCAAAGCAATCACAGCCATTCAGATCCAAATCGTGCGTTACGCACGCAATCTGACGGTACACGTGGCAAACGGAGGGCAACCGTCGCCGGCCACTCCGCCCACTACGCACGCAAAAAGAGGAGCCATAATAACCTCTCGAAAAAGTGGGCCCGAGAGGTCAAATCAAGTCCAAACTGCACCGTTGTTCGGTCAGCTCTGCACAAATGGGCCACCTATGTGTCACGTCCCATCAATCGCAGCATAACGCACGCCACGCGTGTCAGAAATCACAGTCGAAATAAACGTCATCCCTGACGTCATTGAAGCATCTGTTCAGAAAATGCGACTGCCCTGTTTGGTTTGGATGTGCACAAGCAATGTCAAGACAAAATTGGTCACTCGACCTTTCCTTCGACTGACTCATATTACTCCCATCGGGAGCATATCAAAAATTTCTTCGACTAAGGATGCTCAAAGGAAAAAATGATTGAGATTATCCTCCATTACAAGCAATACAGCATAATCTCGGGGGCTACTCCCATCGGGAGCGCTGTCGCGCACCCGATAGAATTACGACAAAAAGATTTCTTCGACTAACATATGCAGGATAAGAATATTTTGAGATTATCCTCCATTGCAAGCAATAAAGCACAATCTCGGGGGCTACTCCCATCGGGAGCGCTGTCGCGCACCGATAGCATAACAGCAAATATCAGTCGACAAAGGACACGACTCGTCCAAAAAGTTCAAAAAACATACTCGAAACATTCCCGAGTTGCGTCCGTCGCAAATATCTCGGATGCTGCACGCATAGTGCAAAGGTAAGACCCGCCAACTTTCGAGCTGGGCTAAGGACCGTTCCAGCAACGTCAATCCTTATACTTTCCGTGTCAGCAGACATGATGAAAAATCCCGACGGACGCGTTGGGTAAAATTCAAAGTTATACTGCAGATCGATTCAGTAAGACCTCAAGCGGCCTAGTCGAATCTGACCAGTCTGTTCCATTCGAGTCCGGGGACTTGAGTTTGATTGAAAGCTAGTAAGGTTTTACCCGAATGTGTAGTTAACCAGTCCCGATCCGTCGAGTGTACTGGGCCTGCTAAGCTATTATCCCTTGATTTTCATAAGCAAAAACCACAGTCGATGAAATACTCGACATAGCCAACGTATGCTATTCATACAGGAATTCCAATTATGATATATTGAATGCAAAGCATATGACGTGCACTTACGAAAGAGTCCATGCCCGATTCTTCGAGTCAGACAAGTACTCGGGGGGTACTGAC
The DNA here is from genome assembly GCA_947311845.1 of Poa pratensis. Classification (NCBI taxonomy): domain Eukaryota; kingdom Viridiplantae; phylum Streptophyta; class Magnoliopsida; order Poales; family Poaceae; genus Poa; species Poa pratensis. The sequence goes on along the minus strand of CAMZMU010000027.1, from coordinate 17,000,490 downwards.
ATGGGTATACATCTCGGATACCCTACCATGAGGGTACCTGGTGCACGTGACGACTGAGTCCCAATATCGAAGAGTCTATTCGAAGCCCAAAGACAAAGGCCCAAGAAGATGGAGTACCCTCCAGATTAGACATAGGCATAGTCGGTTTAGAACTTTCCATATGTGTAAACTAGGTCGGTTAAGAACTCCCGAGACCCAGCCTACTTAAAGGCTGGGAGGGGCGCCGATCTAGGACCCAGCCATACTCGAACCACCAAAGCTCTTGCGAGATCGACATCTCGCCGGAGCCTCCTTGTAACCTCATAATCTGCACGATCAATAACAACAAGCAGGAAGTAGGGTCTTTACCTCAACCCGAGGGGCCTGAACCTGGGTAAATTCACTACAAGAAATGTGTCAACTAGTGACTTTTCTATAGTGACCAGGGAAAATTGGTCATAGATCTATGACCAATTGAAGCCATTTGGTCATACACAACTTTGAAGGGTCTAAAACTGAAATAATAGTGACTTTTCTTGTCTGAATGGTCATAACCTGGTTAGATGAATTGGTCATAAACTAAAAAGCTCTGACATATTGCCTTTTCTTTAGCCGCATGTGACCAATTTAAATGGTCATTAATATTAGTGGACTGCCAACTCAGCTTCTTGCCTACGTGTCAGTGCTTAGTTGGCAGTTTTTACTTACGTGTCAGTGCTTAGTTGGCAGTTTTGCTTACGTGTCACTCCCCACCCCACCAGACACGTGGGTCCCACCCACCAGCCCCACCTAGCAGGTGGGTCCCACCCGCCCCACCTGACAGGTGGGTCCCACCCACCAGCCCCACCTGACTAGTGCGACCCGCCACGTGGGACCGCCACGTGGGACCCACCCTGCCGCCATGCGGGTCCCGTCTCCACAACTGCCCGTCCAACTACCCACGCCCACTGCCGTCCCACCCACCAGCCCCACCTGACTAGTGGGACCCGCCATGTGGGACCACCATGTGGGACCCGCCACGTGGGACCCACCCTGCTGCCATGCGGGTCCCACCTCCACACCTGCCCGTCCAACTACCCACGCCCACTGCCATGTGCCGCATGCACACACACAACTAAATTCGGAAATAATGGTACGCAAAAATGGAACCTGGGAATCGAACCCAAGACCTCTCCCTCAATTGGCCAGTGCTAACCACTAGCCCATCGCTACTGATGTGATAAGATTGCACGTCCAGCCTTCTTAAGCTATTCACCCGACAGGACATGGGTTTTGGTGGGAAGAGGCTCTTTTTTTCGTGGGCCAAAGCCCATTCCGAGTCGCACTGCTGGGCTAGGCCGGCTCGGCTGGTTCTTTTTTTTTTCTCCTGGCCCAAAGCCCATTCCGAGTCACACTGCTGGGCTAGGCCGGCTCGGCTGGTTCCTTTTTTTTCTTTGGTTTTATTCTTTTATAACTTTTAATTTTGAACTCCTTTTTCAACCAAATAAACTGAAAACTTTATAAATATGTACTCTCTAAATATAGACTACCAGGACTGTGTTTATTCGAAATAATATACAGAAAAACGTAAGCTTATATCTTGCTTTATATAGGATTTTGTGGAATTTGAAATAAAAATTTGAGATTACTCTTTTAAATTTAAATGCAAGGTAAAACAAATATTGGGCTGGAATATTGGAAGTATTTTGTTGGATCTCTAAAGAAATGACTACTTGTGTAGCTAAAAAAAGTTTTATTAAAAAATAAAGATAAAACTATCATGCACCTGCAGTTCAAATTTGACCCGCTTCCAGCTAAGAATGAATATTTTTTTATGATTCTACATAGAATGATATCTACTATGTGAACAATTTTTATCGGTTCCATTTTAGACGACACTCTCGGTAGCCGTTTCACAAAAAGTCGGGTTATTAGCACTTAAAAAATGAAAAGTGAATTTCGTATGCTTGTTTGAAAATCTAGTCGAAGTCTCGGTCATGACCGTTCGTGTGTAGTGATTGAATCATGCAAATATTTTTGTGTATCTATGATGAAATGACTAGTTGTGAGCCTAGAAATGAAATTCCTGAAAAATAACGGGCAAGATATATAACACTTGTAGTTCAAATTTTAGCCATTTTTAACTGAATCGGCAGGAACCCGTTTAATTGACCGGAAAATGGTAGAAAGCTCAGAAATGAATATTTTTTTGGTGATTGTACATAGAATGACATCTACTATGTGAACAATTTTTATCGGTTCCATTTTGGACGACACTCTCGGTAGCCGCTTCACAAAAAGCTGGGCTATTAGCACTTAAAAATTGAAAAGTGGATTTTTTTGTGAAACATGTCGAAATCGCTGGTCGGCAACATTGTTTGTAATGCCACAATGCAAACATGTGCCAAATTCTGGCACATTTCGACAAACTATGTCATGAATATGGCCAAAACACTGCTTGTTAGTGTTGAAAGTTATGAATGTCTATTCATGATAGCAAGTTTCTGGGAACACGTTTTCAATAAAACTTCTGAATTGCAAGTTTATATTTTTTTATGGTAACTAGGTCACAAGTTTATATTCATGAATTGTTTGTAATGCCACAATGCAAACATGTGCCAAATTCCGGCACATTTCGACAAACTATGTCATGAATGTGGCCAAAACACTGCTTGTTAGTCTTGAAAGTTATGAATGTCTATTCATGATATCAAGTTTCTGGGAACACGTTTTCAATAAATCTAGTCAAAGTCTCGATCATGACCGTTCGTGTGTAGTGATTGAATCATGCAAATATTTTTGTGTATCTATGATGAAATGGATACTTTTGAACCTAAAAATGAAATTTAGGAAAAATAACGGGCAAGCTGTGTGGCAGCTGTAGTTCAAAATCTAGCTGTTTCCAGCTGAATCGGCAGGAAGCCGTTTAAATGGCCGAAAATAGGCTGAGAGCTCGAAAATGCATGCCTTTTGGTGATTGTAAATGAAATGATGTCTACTTTGTGTAGAATATGTATCGGTACCATCTTGGACGAGTTTCTCGGTAGCCGTTTCACAAAAAACGCTATTTTAAGCACTTGAAAAATGAAAAGTAGGTTTTTTTGTGAAACATGTCAAAATCTTTGTTCGGCAACATTGCTTGCCATCCCACAATGAACACATGTACCAAATTTGGGCATATTTTGACAAACTATGTCATGAATGTGGTCAAAACATTACATGTTTGTCTTGAAAGGTATGAATGTTCGTTCGTGATAGCTAGTTTCTGCGAACACTTTTGCAGTAAAACTTCCGCAAAGCAAGTTTATATTTTTTTTCTGGTGAGTAAGTCACATATCATGACGCTACGTGAAGGTTTTCCATATTTTTTGATTTTTTTCGAATTTCGTATACTCATTTGAAAATCTAGTTGAAGTCGCCGTCGTGACCGTCCATGTCTAGTGTTTGAATCATGTGGATATTTTGATGTAACTCTGATGAAATGGATACTTGTGAACCTAAAAATGAAATTTAGGAAAAATAACGGGCAAGCTATGTGGCAGCTGCAGTTCAAATCTAGCCGTTTCCAGCTGAATCGGCAGGAAGCCATTTAAACGGCCGGAAATAGGCAGAGAGCTCAGAAATGCATGCCTTTTGGTGATTGTACATAAAATTATGTCTACTTTGTGTAGAATATGTATCGGTGCCATTTTGGACGAGTTTCTCGATAGCCGCTTCACAAAAAACGCTATTTTAAGCACTTAAATGAAAAGTGTGTTTTTTTGTGAAACATGTCAATATCTTTGTTCGGCAACATTGTTTGCCATCCCACAATGAACACATGTACCAAATTTGGACACATTTTGACAAACTATGTCATGAATGTGGTCAAAACATTACTCGTTTGTCTTGAAAGTTATGAATGTTCATTCGTGATAGCAAGTTTCTGGGAACACTTTTGCAGTAAAACTTCCGCAAAGTAAGTTTATATTTTTTCTGGTGAGTAGGTCACATATCATGACGCTACGTGAAGGTTTTCCATATTTTTTGATTTTTTTTCGAATTTCGTATGCTCATTTGAAAATCTAATCAAAGTCGCCGTCGTGACCGTTCATGTCTAGTGTTTGAATCATGTGGATATTTTGATGTAACTCTGATGAAATGGATACTTGTGAACCTAAAAATGAAATTTAGGAAAAATAACGAGCAAGCTATGCGGCAGCTGCAGTTCAAAATCTAGCTGTTTCCAGCTGAATTGGCAGGAAACCGTTTAATTGACCGGAAAATGGTAAAAAGCTCAGAAATGAATACTTTTTGATGATTGTACATAGAATGATATCTACTATGTGAACAATTTGTATCGGTTCCATTTTGGACAACACTCTCGGTAGCCGCTTCACAAAAAGGCGGGCTACTATCAATTTAAAAATGAAAAGTGGATTTTTTTGTGAAACATGTCGAAATCGCTGGTCTGCAACATTATTTGCCATGCCACAATGCACACGTGTGCCAAATTCGGGCACATTTCGACAAACTATGAGGCACATGTAGTTCAAATTTAACTAAATTATTGAAGATTTAAGTCCAAATTTTAGAGATTTAAGAATGAGAAAGGTGGCCAATGAGCGGCGAGGAACAACTTCCACGCGGGTCACGCCGTTGGATGCGATCTGAGCCTTCCATCACCACGCATCGAACGGTGGAACTCCTCCTCAGAAAGCACCGCAACACGCCAACACCCGCGCGCCAGCCGGCCTGCTACCACCCAACCCTAATCCCCACCTGAGCAAGCCCTCTCTTTCTCCCTCGAGCGCCGCCTCCCCTGTCTCTTCCCCGATCCAGATTCAACCTGGCCGGCTCGATCCTGCCGCTGGTGAGCTCTGCCGCGGCGCGGCACACCTCGCCTTCTCACCCTTCGCCACCACGACCGAGAGTACCACCCCGTCTTCCCACGTCCTCGCGGCGGGCGGATCCATCCTCCCATGGTCAGATCCACCCACGATGACTTCGACGCTGGCGTGAAGCATAGCCAGTCGCTCCGCCGGATCCGCTCGCCGGCGCCAGTCTCCCGGTCCACTCCCTCGCCGAACGACGCATCCCCATCCGCAAAACCCTAGCGGCCGTAGACGCAGGCCGCCTCATGTCTATCACCGCCGCCGCCGCCACTCAGGCGCACATCTCCAGGTATCACCACCTGCTGCCCCCAACCCCCAATCTTCCTCCTCTTCCATCTCACGTCAAAATCGATTCTTCTCTTCTTTTCTTTTCCAGACAACCGCACAGATCCATGATCCTGCTGCCCCGACAAGGATGGCCGGCGCCACCTCCTACACGTCTTCGCCAAGGGCTACACGGACGCTGCCGCCATCGAGCTGGTATGTTGTGCTAAGTGCTAACACTAGATTTATTTGTGTCTTGTTTCTGTTAGGTTTCGCGACTTGTGCTGCCCCGAAATCTCAATCCTCTTCCTCTTCTCGGATCTCACTTCAAAATCCATTATTTTCCTCTTTTCCAGACGACCACAAGGACCGGAGGTCCTGACGAAGAAAGGAGCTGAAGATGGAGGACCATGCGCCAACGGCCTTGAGGTCAACCTCACCAGTGACCTGGTATTTTGCTTCAACTCATCCCCTCGCCCCATCAGAGGGCTAGGTGTGTGCCTGTCCGTGAAAACAACTCACTTGCTTGTGTCCTGCGTGCGTGCTCTTGCAGGCATGTACGGAGATCCCTCCCCTAGCATTTCCATGGTGCTACTTGCTGCTAGGACGGCACCAGCTGCACCTCTACTTCCACCAGAAAAGAGGTACACCAAGATGCAGAAGCCCAGCTACCAGGACGCCCTCGCCAACGACATGGTATGTGCTTATTCGTCCCTACACTGGACTCAGCTGCCCATGGAAGGTGGGGTGTGCGCCAACATTCTTGCAATATCGTGCACGTCCGTCACCTCACCTGCTTGTGTGTGCTGTTTTGCAGGTCAATCATGTAATGGTCGTGCTGCTGCCGCGGCGCACACCTCCTCCACGTCCACTCCCGCACTTACTACAGGTACGCCATATCACGCCGCCGTCGAGCTGGTATGTGCTAACTCACTTGCTGTGTCCCCCACTTTCACTCTCAAACTAGAGTCGCTGAGTTAGGTGTGTGTGTCTGTCCGTCAAACAACTCACAACCCTGTACCTCGTTTGCATGTCTCTGTGGTTGCAAATTAGCTGCTACTGCTGCAAATAAAGAAACGTATCTGCTATTGTTACACTGTTCTTCATGTATTCAACTATATAAAATATAACTAGATGGTCTCCATCCTAGGTAAGTGCTTCACAAATATCATTAGCCCCAAGGTACATATACTGTGGATCCAAAGATCAATCATGCATGTGGGTGCAGGGTTCAGTAGGCTTGTTGCTTCTGCTGCCATAAACTCTTTTCCTTATTTTCCATCCAGGTACAATCACAGAAAGCTCATCCTCCTCGTCCGCACCTACTGAACGACTGCTGCCTTGCATACTCCCTCAAGTTCCTGGAGCATCTGGCCTGGCCTGTCGCTGTTAGCCACCGCACGTGCTGGTATGCTTGCTGCTTGTATCCTGTCTTTTTGCTGTTTTGCTAGAACCGTAAATGCTGATACATGAAGATCTCTTATGGATATCTACCTGGGAAGTTCTCTTGCTACCTTTGGATATAAAATATGTACTCATAGGTTTTCTTTTTTTTCTCTGAGACATTTATGTTTGCATTAGTTTCAATTGATGCAAATGCTTACCTTCAGTCATGTTTGCTTTTTTGCTCCTAACCATATTGTTTTATAACATGCAGATGCTTGCCGTCATTCATGTTTGCTGCAAGCTCCAGGACGAAGAAGTCCAAAGAAGTATAGGTTCTGCGAAGATTGATTTAGAAATTTGTGAGTATGCATAGGTTCTGTGAAGATACATCACAAATATCTAGTGTTCTGATATATAATTGGTCTATAAAGTATCTAGTTCGTTGAAGTTCTTAGAATCTGTTGCTTCATCATACACTTGGTTAATAAATCTGCATTTCTGTAAAATTTCTTTAAATATGTAGTTTTCCGAAAGTCTGTACGCTAAACCTGGTGGTTTGCAAATCTAGTCTAGGAATAATAGCTACTCTAATGCTGGTGCCTTTGTGTTCTCTTTACAGGAACTCCAGGGCTAAGAAATATGAAGTTCGAAGACATGGATCCCTACTTAGCAAAGAGTTGTGTTTGACTGTAATATACTGTAAAGATTGTACTATTGTAGTTGTAGTCATATTGGGGTTGTATTAGAATGTGCAGATTGTAATACATTGTAATTTAGTGCTATTTGATGAATAACATTTGTTCTGTTCTGTTTGGAATATTGATTATGCATGTGATTTGAAAATGTGAGAAATGTTAACTTGACAAGTGGGTCCCACTTCAGAAAATAATTTGAGCAATTATAAAATTTCTGACATGTGGGACCAAATTTAGCTGACAAGTGGGACCAGCTCCAAGATATAATAGACAAAACACAGTAAAAGGCCATAGCCCATTAAATAAAAAGGCCGATTTGTTGGGCTCGGCCCATGTTGCCGTCCAAAATTGACAGGGAAAGAAAAAGGCTGAATAGTTGGGCCTGGCCCATTTAAACCACCGAACTGGACGGGCTGATTCTGCTATATGACCATTTAAATTGGTCACCATTTTTGCCACGTCAGCCATGCCACGTCGGATCTGACGTGGACATGCCAGATAGCAGGTGACCAAAACAATTGGTCATAACGTTCGTTTGTGGCCGCCAGCTTTCGACCAAATGATTTTGGTCACAAAAAGGTCACAAATGATACTACGTGATCATTCAGTGACCAATATGGTGAGTCACTAGTGAGCATATTTCTTGTAGTGATCTTTGCCTCTGTTTGTCAGCCGACGAAACTACCAACACTACCACGTTCTCTCCCCATAATCTCAACCCTAGGTCCTTAACCATGGGATTTGGTGAGGATACCCCTCGTCACTATGTACATGAGGTACTTGATAAAATCATAAATGCTCGTGAAAAACGGCATTCAAATGGGTAATTTTCTAGAGTAATTTTCTCAAACTTGATAATTTGAGCAATTAATTTAGTAAAAGCATGGATTCATGGAGATTAGAGACTCACATAAGGGCATCTATTAGATGTTCATCAATACCATGAATATATGTCTCAAAATGGTTGAGTAGTCCATATACAACTTCTTGAATGTGTTCAAGAATTTGACTGGCTACTTTATTTATTTTTAAGGTGAGAGAGCCTTAAAATTTATTTACTTATTCTCATGGCACATTTAGCGCACTTAAAGTCTGGTGACTTGAGAATTTTGCTAATTTTAAGGTGTGACCAACATAATTGTCTATGACTTTCCGTAACATCCCTATTTAAGGGTGACCAAGGCGAACATGACAAATCTTCAATCTATGAAGATACGGAAAATTATTTTGGAAGCAACAAAGTTTAATATGAAACTTTATTCATACATTCATATCATGCCTAAGGAACATGATATACTGGACAACATACCTCATGTAGTGGTACGGTTACAGGCTGATGCATGGGATATTTGTGAGACAAAACAAGGTCTCCAAATATTTTGGGGATTTTATTCCACGAGAAATCTATAATTCTGAAGGAGTGATTTCCTTTTCCCATTGAACTCACATTAATTATTTAATTTTGTGGTAAACCAAACCAAATGCTTGAGCATTCATACGTATAATGGTTTACACAAATATATTTGATAATCTTGATAGTTATCATATCCCTTTGGCTGGTCATTATGATTCTATTTGTCATTTTACCTACACTTTACATTGAGCTCTCTTGGTTCTTTCCAAGACCATTGAGATTCTTAGTATTTGAGTACTATGAATTTCAGGTAAGGGTATATCACCCGTGCGGTGTATATGATGATTCTTAACAAGAAGAATCGTATATTCTTACCCTGAAATGGAGATGACAATGTTGATGCACTGTCATCAAAATAGGATGTAAAGTGATTTTTAGGTTTTGGATCAGATCCTTTTTTTCTTTAGCTCTCTGATCACAAACTATCAACTTGGAGTTGATTCTATAGACAAACAGAATTATAAGCTGTAATGGACTAGAAGTCCAACAAAATAAATGGGTGAATATTCACTGTGTTTATCCAGCATATATCTCCATAATGGAGGTTGAGGACAATGAAAATTTATCCAATTTTCTCTCATCTAATGTGATTTCATGAATTCTGTTGTGGAAATGTCAGCCATGTCCTACATGAGATGATCATGCAATTCATTTACGATGATAGTAAATTAAAATGAAAAATGCTTCGACTAAGCATATTTATGGTCAAAGATGAATTATTAATGACCATAATGTAGACATTCAATATTGAGACATTAAATGATATTTCTATCATGCTTTGGATTTCAACCAAGAGGGATGGGTAATGTTACATTCACCGCCAAAACATAGATATGTATTTTTAACATTGGTTAGCCATGGTTAAAAAAAATCACCATATGATGTAGAACATATTTCATTTGCAATTTTATCTCATATGCTTTTGAGAATATTGTAAGAAAAGTTAATTTCAATTGATATTGTACCATGAATATATGTCATGGGTATTTGCAATGAATAATAGATAGATGGTTAAAGTGCTGAAAACAGTAGGCCAAAGGGCTAAACTGCAAAATCAAATTATGCCTGAGGGCTGAATCAGACAAATATAGGTATGTATACGTTTATATAGTAAAGCCAGAGGACTAAACTATAAAACAGCTGAAGGGATAAGGTTTCCCGTCGCTTCTCTTCTGTGGACAGCAATCCATCAATTCGATTCGATTGCCAAACTGCTCTAGCTTTACTCAGAGATATACCTGGCCATGGGAAGCCCGGCCCGACCCGAAATTACAGGGTCTGGGCCGCCATGGGCTTGCCCACGGGACGTGCCTGGGCCTCAGATTTAGGCCCGATGGACGGGACAGGACGGGCCTGAGCTTTGCATATTGGTGTTTTCAGGAAGAAGCCCGGCCCAAGGCCCGACGGGATTTTGCAGTCATGGGACGGGCCTGGGCCTGAAATATAGGCCCGATGGCTTTGACGGGCCGGGCCTGGGATTTTGCCCGCGGGCTTTTTAGGCCCGGCCCGGCACATGGCCCATGTACAAAGCCGGTGGGCGGCACGCCGGAGCTACCTCCACGCCGGAAGGGTTGGGCTGTGGCAGTGCTGCACGTCGTGGGGCAGCGCCGCGCTATCCGACGGCTCGGTCGGGAGGAGCGAGGTCGCGCTGCGCCACACATCACAGGGGTGATGGCTGTCGCCGCCGCCATCGCCTTATATAGCCGCATCGGCGGCCGCGTCGTCGGGACGAGTACGCCGTGTGCCGGAGGGCGTCAGGGCCGAGGGCCGCCGCGCGTGCTGTGAGCAGCCTCCTCCTTCGGCTGATTCGACGCCGGCGCCGTTTCCGCGCCTGGAAGAGCCAGGACGAGGGCGCCGCGAGGGCCGAGCCGAAGGCTGCGGGCTGGGCCGGCGTTGGAGGTCTTGGTCGCGCTCGCCAGTGGCGCAGTTGCGTGGTTTGCCGGGCTTTGGATGTCGCTTCCACCGCGCCTAGGCAGCCCCGCTGCCGTGAGAAGCCGGACGAGAGGCACGGCCGTCTCGGGAGGAGCCACGCCAGGGCCGACATCTCCTCTGCGCTCGCGGTGGGAGGCAGAGTACCGCTTCCACGGGCGCCGAACGCTGGACCCCGTGAGGACCCCGCGCCGGTGTAAAATCCGAGGAGGGGTCGGCGACGTCGCCAACGGAGAAGTCGGGGCTGGTGGCGTCGCCGACTGCAGACATTGGTGAAGCGGTTACGTTTACCTTTCTGTTCTTTCGCTCCTCTTCTTCTCAATGTTCTCTTGGCCTGATGCTCTCGGTAGAGTCGAGTGCGTACATAACGTGTTTGAATATCGGAAATGCGAGAAGTTGCCTGTGGCAAGATGGTTAGGAGGGTGGTTATACTCCCAGCCCACTAGAGTTCAAACCCCAGGTTTGACGCTGGTGTTTCTCATCTAAGGCGGAATATTCTTCAGTGGGAGGCGACGTTCCCGTCGACAGCGAGGCGTCCGTGGTGACTTCGTCAATCTCAAGACCCGATCCGCCGGCTTGGTCTCTCGGAGGTGCTCATAGGGGTAGGGTGTGCGTGTGTGCGTTTATAGGGGTGAGTGTATGCGCGTGTATGTGAGCGTCTACGTTGCACTGTGTTTCGCAAAAAAAAAAATCGAAAATGCTACACCTACGGGGACTTACGGATGGTTTAGGCGCTGACGAGGATGGAATCCATCGTGGCCAGTGAACAGAAGAAAAAACAAATGGATGTCCCGCTAATCAATCCCGCTAATCATGGAAGCAAAACAGGAACTGCACGTAGGTTTTACCCTTCGTTGAGAACTTGAGATCGACCAGGCCGAGCTGCCTCCATCGCGCCGTCGTGAACGGCCAGGCCGCGTGCCGGTTGCCCACGATCTTCCTTAAACTGCAGCTAGACCACGCTGTCGTGCCGACCGGCTCCATCCCGCCGACGACTTGCTCAACCTGCACTGCCTACACCTCGCCGCCGTGCCGGCCCGGTTGCCTCCATCGTGTGGCACCGTCGTGAACGGCCAGGGTGCGTGCCGGTAGCCCACAATCTTTCTCAACCTGCAGCTAAACCACACGGTCGCGCCGACGCCGAGGTGCTCGCGATGGACGGACACACGCACAACCACCCGGACTCAGGGCCGAGGTGCTCAAGTTCATGCAGGTTTGCGCTCGTTCAGATCAACCCAAACTCCTCTTGAAATTTGTTGCAGCCTAAGGTTAAGTACTCCTAGCTGAGGGTACATAAAAAATTAGTGCAAACAAGCTGCAAGCAATGATCAAAACATGAAAATCAGAAGATGTCAATCACTCTAAATTAGTTCCATGCTTAATTCTTGTTCCTATCTAGCATATGATACTGCTTATGAGGAGAAGGAATGTTATAGCGTTGTACACGTCAATCATATGATTCAGCACTTGTATGTAACCCTAAATGGGTACTTCATTACAAATCCTTCATATTATCATGTTTTTGTTTGTCATCTCATCACATAATTTTTTTGACGGAAAAAGAGATGCTTTATTCAGAAACTTGATACAGTCGGTTACAATCTAAGGCCAAAGCCTTGCTAATCAGTTCTGGAAACTCAATGCTTCACACACTCTCACCACCTAAACGCCGAGCATGTCTATTTCAAGCGAGGATGATGGCAGTGAGCAACGAGGAAAGCAACATGAACTTTCAGCAGGATCATGGTGAAGCTCAACCAGATACTGTAATATTGTTTGGCACAGGGATCCATTAACTTGGGCATTAGTATTGACGATATGAATCCAACGATGATAGCTTCAGTTCCAAATGGAGCAATTCAGGTATTATTATTTTCAACTCTATATTTCTAATAAGTACTTCAACATCCAAGTCACCTTATGATTTTTTTCAGTGCAGGAATCATTTGACTTTGGCATGAGCAACATAAATCCAACGGCTATGTTACCATCTGGAATTGAAGTTCATCCACAGTAGTTATGCCTCCAATTTTTTTTTTTTTTTGAGAGAATGCCGCCGCTTTATTGATCACATCACATCATTACAAAGTTCAGCCCGGATAAGTTCCGGGATAACACCTACTAAAATATTACAAGGAAAGCGTTCTGACGAACGAGCTAAAGCAAATTTAGGAAAATATAGAAGCATGTTGTTTCAAGTTCAGCAAAGCTCTGCTGCTCTGTCCAGTTCTACACAATTAAACTTTGATGTATTTGGAAGGCCCAATGATACGATGTATCAGAGTTAGACAAGAGTTGTGTAATTGAAAGATTAAAGATGTAGTCCTTTTTTTGCACCTGGCAACTTCAATGTAACAGCTATGAGTATCTCCTAGGCTTAACTGATGATTTGACATTATCTCCTCGGCAGCAACGTACTTGATAAGAGAGGAGACTATCCATCTATTTGTTTTCATTTTTCTCAGCATCTGGAGTTGCAATGTGTACTGTTTTTTATTTACAATTGCTACTGTTGGGAGTTGAACATTGTAAGAGATGTGCTCTCAGTGATGTCGTGTTACTAAATCACTGAATTCAGTAACTTTATGACACTCAGTGTACTAACTAGTGATTTCCTTCAGAACTTGTTTCATCTGTTTGTATAGTTTCAGTGCACAAGCATTTTCAGTTTCACTGAAAATTTGATGCCCTTCTTATTGGCCATGCATATTTCAGTTTCACTGAATATTCATTTCACATTCCTATCATTCACAGTTTTACACTCCTTAGAACATTGCAGAACTGAGCAAGCTTTATATTGAACAAGTACATACACATGAGAAGGAGCATACATCATCTCAAGTTAGCATGACAAAGCTACATCATACATCATCTCATAGTGTTTGGTAGCTACGAACAACAACATTTGCCAATTTTCCTACAGCTTCATTCCTCCACTGAACATTATCTCACAGGCTTATTGATATTCTCCATCAGACAGGAATTACTAGCAAGGCTAGCATCCACAAGATGTAGTAGTTTCCACTTTGTAGCTTCTGCAGATTTACCAGGGACCAATTTCGGTCCAACCCAAAGTTACAACGAGCAGTACTAGAATCTTGGAAACGGGAAGTACAATAAGCTGAAGACAAACAAGCAGCTCCATGGCTAAGGTCGCTGCGCCGCCGATGACGAGGTGAGGTCGTCGCCCTGCTGCCGAAGAGGGGCCAGCTCGACTGCCAGCTGCCAAAGAGTACGAGTTCGCCGCGTGGCTTCCGAGCAATGGGGAGGTCAACGCGATGCTTCTGAACAGGGGAGCTCGCCGCGCCGCCGCTGACGACCAAGATGCGCTGCCGCTTCCGACGAGGAGGAGCCGAGGAGGTCGCAGTGCAGCCGCCTGAAGAGGGAGGCTTAGGTTGCACCGCCGCCGCCGGCAACGTCTTAGGTTGCGCCGCCGCCGCCGACGGAGAGGTGTAGAGAAAGGGATCGAGGAAGCAGCCGTTTCTGTCGCCTGGGACTGGGAGACATGCATGGGGATTTAGCAGCATTTGTTTTTGTTGTGGGATCGAGCTAATAATCCACGTTGGATACACGTCCGATGTTTCGTCAGCGCGTAACACTTCCGTAGCCCATTTAGTCCGTAGGTGTAGCATTACTGGTTTGAATATACCCCTCGAACAGGCGCCACAAAGGGGGTTTACAAGGTTGCGTACGATGTACGAAGTGAGCCGTCTCTTCACTTAAGGCGGTTGGACAAATTCTAACCGCTAACACTTAGCCTAATAATAACTCTATTTTATTCCTAACACTATCTACTGCTGCCGCACATGGTATCCACCGTGCACTGACAAAGATGGATGCAGCGAGAGCGAGAAATTTAATAGCTAGGGAAAGCCAAAAGTGGATTGGAATCCGCCGGCGGTGGTGGTAATGGATGGACGGGTCTCCACCCAGTTTAATGGGTTGGGTCCCTACCACTTGTGGATGTGATGTGTCACATCCAATTTTAATGGGTAGGACAACTGATTATTTATAAAATGATAAACTCACTAAGAGCATCTTTACCAGTACCCTAAAATTTTAAAATATGTTCGTTTGCGTATAAAAATACAGTACGCGATTTCATACTCTCGATAGAAAAATGTCCGCTTTGGTGTGCTAAAAAAATGTCCGGCACTGTGTCGTGTTAACCTCAGAAACACCCCAGATGGCTGCCCAGATCTTTTTTCAATTAATTTTCATATTTGTAACAAAATAGTCTATACCGACAATAAAATCCAGCTACAAAATATTTGATAATCCTAGTTCGACCATATCATAGTAGGCAACAAATAAAAATCTCGGCCATTAGCACATCCAGCAACCAAAATGACACCAATTTCACAACACACGAACCTTTCCTTCCTCGCGCTCTCTCTTTGCTCGGTGATGTAAGTCTTAATTTTGATTGTGCCTCATGTTGCTCGTATCGGTGGACACGATCTTGCGCTTCTCGACCCTTTTCTTGACCTTGCTATCCTCTTGAATCTTCTTGATTTTTGCTCTTACACACGAAAGTAGGTATCTCACCTTTTTTGGTTATCTTCGTGATATCTTCACTGTGCGAGTCGAGCACGATGAGACCTCTTTCATGTACTCCGCAATCGAATCTTAACTAGAGAGATGATGCCGCCTTCTTTCCTGCCTTTACTTTCTTGTTCTCATTCTATGAATCTAGCTTAGGAATTTAGGTTGCAATTTTTATAAGAGTTATGAAAATGACAAATTCAATAATGGATAGTACTTAGCTCCCAACCAAATTTGATTCTTAATGTAAAAGATAACCAATTTTGATTTTCAACTTGCACGTCTATAGAACTATATCTTTGCAATGTAATGCATTTTTGTTGAATTTAAAAAAATATTTAAACATGATAATTTCGTGGTATTTACCGGTTTCTATATTTCCTCGTTATCTACAGCGTCTCTGTCTGCGTGATCCCGTCCGTTCGCATGGATAGTTTCTTCGTATTTTCTCATTTGCGCCCTCTCGGTTGGCGTTCTTCATTTTTACCTGCACTAATTTCATTATCACGCGCATGTGTACACGCACAAAAATAGGCCGGCAGCCGCTGAGCTAGAGTGCTAGCCAGCACGACCTAGAGTGCTCTATTTACATTGCAAAAGAAATAAAAACTGGACAGAGAAAAACAGACCATGCGGGCCCTTGGGCTGGCTGCGACGCCCGACTCAGAGAACACATTATAAGTTTGCTACTAATCTTCCTCTTCTCCAGCTCTACCTTCTTCCTCAGCTCCACCGAGCTCCCCGCTCGCTGTCCACCCTTCGCCCTGCCTTTTTTCAGGACGCACTCCTCGATCGAAAGGACTTGGAGGCCGGGGCACCTCGATCGCGGCCGTCACGTGCGGGCGCCGCTCCTCTCCCCCGTCCAGGTACTTTTAAGTAATCCAGCCTGCTGCGATATGTATAGCAAGTTAGCAACAACTCCCCAGGCTGCGATTGGGGCCGGCCGGAATGCAGGAGAGACGCCGGCGTTGGCTAGCTGAGACGCCGATTGCAATCTGCCGAGATGCACCCTGCACTCGGGCCGGCTATCTTGCCGGTGCATACATGCATGCGTGTGTGTTTTTTCAGATCCACATGATTTAGTAACCTAAGTGAATCACGCACCCTCCCACTTCATGATGTGCTAGGTCCGGTCCGGTTTGGACCTGTTACTGGACCTATGCACCGCTAGCAAAATTTCAGGTTAAAGGCTCAGCCCGCACCATAGGTGATCGACGCCTATGGTAAGGGTAACCTATAGGTTCTACCCTACCATGACGCGCTGGGAGATTGACGCGCTGCTGCTGCCTGCTCGACAGATGATCGACGCCGCCATGATGCTGATCAGAAGAAGGACATGCACTCGCACGCTGCTGCTGGCCACCAGGTACAAGGGAGGGAAGATGATGCAACACCTTCTTCTTCGGCAGGCGTAAGACGACGGTGCGGCCCGTGACGTGGACGCCGCTCATGCTCGTCGCGCAACCTGAGCAGTAGCATACGCTCTGCCGGCGACGGCTCCCTCGACCCCGCGTCGCGACTGGACGCTGTGAAATCCCGACATGAACGAGTTTCGTCCTGAGAGGTTCGCAGCGACGAAGACGAAGCCCGACTCAGAGTGCTGGACGGAGATGAGCTTGGGCATGTAGATGGACGGTCTGGAACAGCAACATCACGCGCTGACGGAGAAGACGAAGCCGGGAACATAGATCATGCCGTCCGCCTCGGCGCACGAGAAGAATGACCGTGCCGACGTCATCGGCGTGCCCCGCCGCCAAACGCCGGTGGCCGCGTCGAGAGCACGGAGGCCAGCGAGTTCTCCGCCGAGTCTCTGTCCTTAGGCCCGTCGTCCGGGGCGGCGGCACGTGCCAAGGCTAAGTCCGGCGCTGCGGCACTCCTCCACCCTCGGCGTACGCGGACGCGGTCGTGCGTGCAGGACGGCTTTGGCGGCGCTGGGCGAGGACACGAGCAGGGTGGGCACGGCGCCGAGGCGGAGGAGCATGAGGCTGTCGCGGCCGTGCTTGGGTGTGCTCCGCGAGCTCTGGTTGCTCCCCGGCTGCAAGCACCCGTCGCGGCGTTCCGGCGCCGGTGTGCTGCCCTGCTCCGGCGGCGGGGATGACTTGTAAACGGGCAAAATAGGAGGATCTAGGATCCGGCAGGGGGCGGCAGCGTGCTATACTCCGATGAGCATACTGCGGCACCAGCGCGTTGCCTGCTGCGGCGGCGCTCCCGTGCGTGTCTGTCGACAGGGGCGGTTAGTCCCTAGGGTCGCAAGGGACGGATCCACGTTGAACCTAAAAATTAGTGGGTCGGCCCGTTACCCTAATGGTAACAAAATCAAGGTCCGGTACAGCGGGTCACCGGGCAGAACCGAACCCAACACATCTTTACTCCCACTGATCGATCAGGGCATCGTCTGCTACCTCTAGCACCGTGTCCTAGCCGGCATGTTCATCATTTTGCTACTCTCATGCATGGTTGCATAGCTTGTCCTGTAACTTTGGATGCAGCGGAAGGTCCTGCCGAACCTCAAACTTGAATTCACAGTCCACCTCCACCACCCTTGTATTCTCATGTTATCTGGCCTTTCCAATAATTTCATGGCAAAACATAGAGATGGCTAATTGTGCATTAGTAGCATTCTGTACTCTTAATATCTAAGCTTTACCATGTATTGCGTGTGTAGTATCGAATGAGCGTGGAACACTGATTTTAGCTGTGCACTCAGTTTTCTACATTAATTGAACAGGTGGTAGCTGCTCACTGAGCCAAACATACAATGGAGCCAGTAGACTCCCCCGCCCTAGAGATAACACGGATCAGGAGATACGCAACGTACTCGTGCGTGCACACTCCTCTCCACGATTGGTTGCGTTGTGGGCTCACCTCACTCGGACACTTGATCAAATCATGTTGGAAGGCCCCGGCCTGCGCGAACCCGGCTCTGCGACATCACGTGGTACACGCGCGAGACATTATTTACCATGCGGCTGGAGCAAAACCTGGAGGCTGGAGCACTAGCCACGCCGGCGGTTCGCGCAAGAGCGCGGCAGCAGGCAACTCGTCGGAGGACGACCTGTAGGCCGGAAGCCACGCCGGCTTACTCATACGCCGGCAAGACCACAAATTCTTGAACTCCAGGATCGTTTGGTAAGATCAAGTAGCACGAGCCACGATCGAGGTTAGCAAGGAAAGATTTGGGACTCTAGCTGCGACTACTTCTAGACGTGGTCAAAGGATGAGTACAAATTTAAAGATCCTACTATCCTTGCGCCAGTACTGGGAGGTAGTACATTCCAAGCACTGTTGAATCAGGCGCTGCGAGGCTTTGGCTGTCTACCACGAGCACACGTTTACGAGTCCACTGTTCCAGTCTTCTCCAGTCCACTATTCCACTTCTCTCCAGTCTTCTTCCCTCTCGCGTTTGATCCGTAGCGTAGTACAAGAATCGTAGGAAAAAATGTCGTACATACGATATAGCAACTTTCGTGAAAAAATGGATCGAGAAATTACGTATGTTTTTTTTTGCGTGGTAATGAGAAAATACGTATGTGAAAACCCTTGATACCGCACCGTTCCTAATACCGTCGTATCAATTTCGCCGTACTTGTGGTGTCTAGTCTTCTCGGTTGGCGTCGTTCTTCGTTTTTATCGGCGTTCGTATCTTTATCAATCACGCGCATGCGTATGTACGTATAAAGTGGACAGAGCGCTCCTGCTACAGCTTCCATGCGTTCGTCCAAGAAGACCCGGAGCGACTGTATTTATGCTTCCACTCTTCTCCAGCTATCTCCATCGTCCTTCTTCCTCCGCTCGCCGTCCGCGCCCTTCCAGTCGCACGTACTCCTCGATCGATAGGACTCGGAGCACGTCGCGGCCGCCGGCCAGCGCGGCGCCGCTCCTCTCCACAGGCCAGGTACGTAATCCACCGTACTGAGATACTCCCCACGCCGCGATTTGGGCCGGCCGGAATGCACGAGAGACGCCGGCGTTGGCTAGCTGGAGACGGCGATTGCAATCAGCCAAGACGCACCCTAGCTGTGCCAGCGCTGCCTAGCTGATGCATATACATGCTTGTTCGTGGGGTTTCTGCAGATCCACATGATGTATGTCGATCAGGGCATCGTCTGCTACCTCTAGCACCGTGTTTGAGCTCGTGTGTTCATTGTTTGCTACTTTTTTTGAGAGAGAGAAAGTATTTACGAAAAAACCGGAGAGGCAAAAGCAAAAGAGGACGAGGACAAAGAAACTAGGTGGTCGCATTTTCATGCATAGTTGCATAGCTAGCCAGTCCTTTAACTTTGTGGATGGAGTGCGGAAGTGCGGAACGTCCTGTCGAACCGGAAACACGAATTATGCATATGTGCAACGGAGCTGAACTCATATGTTACAGTCAATCTCCACACCGCACTGCTGTATCCACATGTGATCTGGCGCCCCTTCTAATAATTTGAAGGCAAAACATGTTCGTGAGATGATTAATTGTGCATTAGCATTCATTGAACAGGTGGTAGCTGCTCACCGAGCCAAGCATACAATGGAGCCAGTGGACGAAACTGAGATTTGGGCACCTATACTTGCTAACCCTCTTGATTCGCCTCCACCTTCTCATACAATTCCTTTTCTAAGCGAGGTAATAAGCTATATAAGAAATATATACCTCCGTTTCTCTTCCTTGATCAGCTCTCCCTCCTAACATATGCTACTAGACAAACCATGCATTCACAAACCGCTGTGTTACGCTCGTTCCCTATTGGTTTTGCTAAAAAAAATATGTGAAAACAGATCTGTCACGCACCACACTCCTATAAACCATCCAACCATCCGCAAAATCACCGTTAGAAACAAAATCAACTGATACTTTATTTGTATTCAACAGGTGGAAGACTACTTCAACTATGTGTACAACAATTATGGCATGGAAATTGACCACTTTGTAGAAAAGCCACAAGATAAGCCATGGCGAGACCAATACTTGGGAGGTAATATGTCAATTATTCGATCCTATATATTCTGAAACTTTCTATTACACATTTATTTATTTATTTATTTTTCTCTATTTCCAAGCTAATGTACGAATGTTGTGTTTTAGTGTTCATTCCTAAGGAAAATTGGAGTCGTGGCCCAACATCTTCTTGCAAGAGGAAGATATTACCATCGGTATGATTGAATTTAGTTCCCTAGAGATTTGCTCTACTGCCATTATAAACAACCAAAAATAACCAAAGAAAGTTGTTTCATGTGTAACATTCAGACCGGTGTAACATTTCCTTTTTTGTGGTAAGAATCACTATTTACTTGTTTAAAAAATTTGGTGTATTTTTTCCTTTTGTCAAAAACTTTAAAACACATCGGCTTAGTGCTTGAATTTGTAAACTTTGTCCGTGCATATTTTATCCATCATCGATGGGAAAAATGGATCCATAACTTCATATGTTTTACAATTGTCAGAACAACAATTATGCAATGGCTTTTGACCACTTCCAAGATAAGCCACGACGAGACCAATACTTGGAAGGTAACATGTCAACTATTTGATCTTATCTATTCCCAAACTTTCTATTACACATGCGAAATTTTATATTCTTTTTCTATTTCCAAGCTAATGTACGCGTGTTTTATGTTTTATATTTTAGAGTTTGTTTCAAAAGAAAATTGGGGTAGTCGTGGCCCAAGAGCGTCTCGCAAGAGAAGGATATATAAATTGGTAAGAATGAATGTTGTTTTCTAGATATTTGCTCTACTGCCATTATAAACCGCCCAAAAAAATATTGTTTCATGTGTAACATTTCATCTTTTAAGACTATTTTCTTGTCTACAATTTTTTTTGTTTGGTCAAAAACTTTAAAACACATGGTCTTGGGGCTTGATTTTTTAAAACCCTGTACCATAACTTAATATGTTGTACAGAACCGTAGGAAATGGGATCAACAAGCTGTGATTAAGCTAGTTGAGGGTGTCAAGAAATACGGTCTTCGGCGATGGCCAGAAGTGAAGCGTCATTACTTCTTTCCATCATTCCGAGAACCAGAACTATTCCGAGAACCAAAACAGCTCCAGGTATATATAATAGTCTACTCATTAGAATTAATGGTTATTGTCAAATATTGAATTTGTTTTATCTTGTAGATGAAGAATACTTAAGTTGATTCGTACTATAAGTTGATATAACATGTTGTTCCATGTTGCAGGATAAGTGGAGAAATCTATTGATTGCTTGCAAGGTCCTGCTCAACTCCAAAGGGAAGGTCATAATCACTCTTATTTACTTTACAACTAACTCTTAAATCTATTTCATCAGAGATGATTAATGTATAATTTTTTAACTTGATACAGGCACAAATGGAAATGTATTTCCACCTAGATCGATGGGTCATCAAACGGATCCTGAGATTATCTAAAAGTTTAAGATTGGGGATTTATATGTAATATAGGTTGTGATGTTCATGGGAGTGGCAACTAACTAAGGGTTTAAGCTTTATAAGTAATATAGGTTGTGTCGTTCATGGGAGATTTAGTCGGAACCAAACTTGCGGTATGGAATGCTTCTTGGATGGTTGGCAATTTTTCAATTATCACGAGGGACTGATAATTTTATTGAAATATATATGAGATTGTAAATTCTTGGTGGATTCTATGTTACAATGGTCGTTCTTTTAGAAGTACAGCTGATAATAACAAAACAAATCTAGAAAATGAAGGTACCGATAAAAGTTAAACTTTCGCACCCTTACCAAGGATAATCTAGGAAAACACATTCACAATAAGCAATGTCTAGTAGTAATAAGCTATCTCTCCGCTAACTTATACTACTAGACACGATGCATTCACAATAAGCCAATTCTTCTAGTGAGGCCATAAATAAAGTGATAAAAGACAACATTAGGGGAAGAAACCGGTGTGGGCGGTGTTTTGCCATATAGGACTAGATAGTCCTATTATGAAAAATAAATTTAAAACATTTTAAAATGTTAAAAAAATTGGCAAAATATTTTCGGGCATACATCCGGACATTTTATGTTCACGTACAAAGTTTCGTGAAAAAAGACAGTTTTTGTGACTTGTGTAAAAAGAAAAAATTGTTGCTACAAAACGAATTTTCACCCGACATTTTTTTGTCTTTCTGACACAGTCCACAAGAAAATGTCAGCATGGAATGTTGATATGTACACCCGGATTTCTTTTTCAATTTTCTTTGACATTTTGAAACAATTTTGAATAATGGGAGCAAATGCTCTTATGAGTCAAAATGGATTTTCGGTGTATTAGGGTCGTTTCCTATTCGTTTTGCTACAAAAGCATATGTGAAAACAGATACGTCATACACCACACTCCTATGAACCATCCAACCATCTCCACAATCACCATTAGAAAAAAGAGATAAAAGCACGTCGGTCACTCAACTTACACGAGATGAGTGAATTGGTCAATGAACTTGTAAAACGTGAAAACCAATCACTCAACTCGTGTGAGATGAGTTATTGGTCACAAACCGGCGCTATCCTGGTTTTTTCTGTCCACATGGCGGTTTTTTGTCAGAAAATTAAAAGGAGGAGTGTTTTGTGAAATTGCCAAAACGGTTTTTCCTTATTCTTCTGTCGGTTCGTCTTCAACCTGTGGAAAAAAAACGTCGGTGCTTGGACAAATTAAAATACACATATTCATTGTCTCTTGGACGCCACGTGGAAAAAAAACCGTGATATGCCCAGTTACTGACCAATTCACTCATCTTGGACAAGTTAAGTGATGGGTTTTCACATTTTACGAGTTGAGTGACCATCGGTGCTTTTATCTCTAGAAAAATATAACGTAATACTATATTTGTATTCGACAGATGGAAGAAAACTTCAATTATGCGCACAAGGCATCATTATAGAAGAGCCCCAAGATTAGCTATGGCGAGACAAATACTTGGGATGTACATCTTAATTATTCGATCTTACTTATTTCAAAATTCTGTTACATATGTGAAAAAATTCAATTTTTTTCTATCCCAAACCTAATGTATATATGAATGTTTTGTGTTTTAGAGTTCATTGCAAAGGAAAACTGGAGGCGTAGTTCAAGAGCTTCTCGCAAGAGGAAGATATCTCCATAAAGATTTGCTCTACTGCCATTATAAACTACCAAAATAACAAAAGAAACTTGTTTAACAATGCATTTCTTTTAGTAAGAATCATTTTTATTTCCATTTACTATCTCCGGTTCACAAAAAGTGTCGTGGGAAAATAACATAATCAGCATAACACATACATATGACTTCCGATTCTTTCTACGGATCTGAGGTAGTATATTTGTTGGCTGTTTATTTGTTTGGTCAAAGACTGACTAGTGCTTGATGTTGTAAATCCCGGTGTGCGAAGTGACAGGATGAGCCGATGCATTCATGCGAAAGCAGCGATCGAGGAGCCAGGACGAGCCACTGACTCCCTCCACGGCTGAGAGCTCCCAAACAGTGTTTTGAGAGTCGTTCTCGTCTTTTCCTCCGCCGCCTCGCCGGCGCGCTCCTTGCTTCTCTCCGGCAGCGCTGCTGCTCGGCGTGGCCCTGGATGCGTTGCCTGGCTTGTACATACTAGCTATAGGTTTAGTTGTAGCTGCTTTTCTTCGTTTGCCTCTATGGCGTTTGAGAGTAGGTCGGCGGATCTCGGCGGCCAGATCCACTGCGCCGTGGCCTTTCTTCTTCTGGATTTGGTGCTCCGGAGGTCGGAGTGCACGGTGAAGAGAAGATTTTCCAGCTTTCATAAGGCCGAATCCCTAGTTTTCTGCTGCTTCTACTTTGATCTGTCTCCTCTGGATTGTGGCAAGAGTCCAGAGTTTGACGACAGATTGCTTCGTCTTGTTCATCGGTGGGAAGCTAGGTTTGCTGGATTTTCTAGAGCGGAAGCAATTGTCTTTCTATACTGAAGTGGTTGCGGGAAGATGGATAGGCGATTTCGCTCTGGATTTCCACGAGGAGATCTGACTGCGATCTACGGAGTTCATCAACGGCGGCGTCTTTCCACTGTTGTTATTCCTGGCACAAGGTGCTACTCTGTGCTGTGGCAATTTCTTCGCCATGGCGTCTTCAACCTCCAGGCCAGAGTGCCACTGCGGAGGCCCTTCCTCAGCTCCGCCGCGGCTTCCAGCGTCGCACCGTCTCCAAGTGGTCTCGTCCCCGCCGATGGCGTCGACGGCTGCTGCGTTGAGTTGCTCGATTCCGGTGGTGAAGGATCTGATTGCATTCCTATTTCTCTAAGCAAGGCCCTTTTATAAAGTCCAGGGACTTGATTGTAATTTTTTTATTTTAAGGTCCTTGATGTAATATGTAACTCCACCGAGTAATGCAATCTGGACCCTTCGGGTTCTTCTCCTTGTTCAAAAAAAAAGAGGAGCCAGGATGACGACCCACTCCGGGCCCGTCTTCTCCCATGGACACTCTGTACCTCAGAGAGATAGAGACATGTCTCGGAGGTGACGGTGCATCCGTGCGGCATCTGAGCTGCCCTGCCGGAGTGCCAGGCTCTATCTCTCTCCAGTAATCAGAAACGGACAATGCTGCTCTTTGAACAGTGGTAAAAGCTCCTTGGAAAATGGCGAAGAGCTGTACGGCCGGCCATCCGGCGTCTGACAAAATAAACTCGATTGCTCCTGGCTTGGCCGTGGCATGGAGAGGCAGAGGCTAGCAGCAGCGCTGCAGCCATACCAGAATGCAATGCATGATGGAACCTCCTGCCCTACTGTAGGGACAGTGAGAAGTAAAGCCAAGTGTCAGTGGTACGTGTCGTGTGCACAGTGGTGAACAGTAAGGTGGTGGGTTGGTGATTGTACTTGTACGGGGGGTGAGCATGCTACCCATCTCTTGCAGCTGCTCGTAGCGACAGTAGAACCCAGTTAGATCCGCGATTTTTTGTTTCCAAGTCTATCAGATATAGATAGTGTCACGTTTTAAAAGAGTGCAAAATTTTAACTCAAAACTCATTACATTATGGGCTACAAAAAAAAACAAATCAGGCAAAATTTCAAGTTTTTAAAACTGTGTATAGTTCACCACCAAGATTATCCATTTGTCATTTTTATGCAGCCCACAATATAACGAATTTCGAGTTAAAATTTTGTGAGGTTATAGATCTCGACACTATATCTACATCTGAAAATTGCTTCACGAGTTTTGGAAACAACAAAGCGTCAATTTTAAATTTTCGAAAAAACAAACTAGCTACATGTAGCTCGGGGGCCAAAACGCAGTTTTGCCAACTTTTATCACATTTTATAATGCCCAATTTCTCAGCGAACCATGTCTCAGCAAAGTGCGGTTGAGAACCAAACGACCCCTTACTGTTGAAGTACTATTTCAGTCAAGGCCACTAAGGCCATTACTGGATGCTGATCGATCGGCAGGTACAAAGAGAACGGATGTGTACATGAAGCCATGCACGCGAGCGTACATAAAAAAGTAAAGGGATCATTAGTTCTCTGTCTTGTTACAAGTACTCCCTCCGTTCTTATGTTTTAGGTGTTACACATGTTGTCTATATGCATAATAAAGTAAGTGAACCTATACACGGAATATGTCTAGATATACTTGTGTGCATGTGAACGTGAAAAAAAAACTAAAACATCTTATATTTGGGAACGGAGGGAGTAATAGTTGACCGGTTATTAGTCATGTTATGCATGCATACATTTCTAGTCTTGTAGTTCATCCGTTTCTAACTGTTTTCAGTTACTTTACATGTCGACTAGATACTTGAGTCGGCATCCATCATGTGACACAGAGTTCAGTTTGTACGTGTTTGAGTCGCTGCATGCAAGTATAAGAGCATCTCTACCAAAAAACCACAAAATTCCGACCCGTATAACTCGGATACGCGGAACCATAAAACGGCTTTAAGGGTTGAATTCGTGCTCGCCAGAACAGATCCTTCAAATTGACATGTAAATTTGAATTCATGCTCGCCAGCACGGACACGGGCGAGCATCGTCAAGGAGGAGCCCCTGGCAAAGCGGCATAGCGTCGCCGCGTCAAGAAGGAGCCCGAGCTCCAACTCTGAGCTCCCCCCCCCCCCCCCCCCACAAAGGTGTGTGTTGTCGCCTCTCCGAGATGCTGTCATCGACGGAGACACGCCCGGCTTCACCACGACTGTCCTCCACTCGGCAAGCGACCCCGTGCCGCCGCCGCGCCACCCACTCGACCTGTAAGACTGCCCGACCTACTACCTGGTGATGCGCGCGTCGCTGGAGAAGCAGCTCGCGGTGGAACACCGGTCGTCGGCCGTCGTGAAGGAGGAGGAGGAGTCAGGGTCGTCACAGAAGCCAGCCCCCGAGGACAGCAACGTCATCTACCTTCCGACAACGATTAGAGGCCGTTTAGGGTTAGGGCGGCCGCGAATTAGGGAAATGTCGTTCAAATTTGTGTAAGATATAGTCAAATTTGATTGAAAGTTGCAACTCTTGCTATGTTTAGTCAATTCAAATTTTTAGGCCGCATATTTATTTAGAGTCTGCCGGTGGGGAGACAACCTGGTAGTGACAGGACAAGTATCTAGCACCACACAAAACATGTCTGTTTTGGTGATACCGGATCATATTTAGGAGCAGCCGGTGGAAATGCGAGTAGGTCTCGCAAAAACGTGCTCGCTCGCGTTGCTATATGAGTATTCGTCGTGTGATGGCACAAGATAGGCAACCCGTCGGTCGATCGGGTCGTCCGATGCTCAGTGCACTCGCTGTCAGCGGTGGAGCCACAATGAAGTTATTGGGCGGGCCAACCTGAAAAGAGTAGGCTGAGAAGTGAACTGCTAGTGGACTGGGCTTCACAATACGTACGTAAAAGTTCTGGTTGCTCTTGGGCTGGGTGGGCCATGGCCCGGTTTTGTCCTCAAGTAGCACTGCATCTGCTTGCCGCTCTGCTTGTCCTCCATCCAGTTCGGAGCGCCAAGTTTACCAGTAACACCTCTTTTTTTTTTTAGGAATATTCATTCTTCCTATCATCCTATGTCCAGTATATGCAATGATGTATATATGTATACATTGTCTGGACTCTGGTGCCATTCCTTGCATACCTGACACCCTCAAAGAAATTTGAGCTCATTACTTCTGAATTTTAGTACTAAATGTGTGTGCAGAGAAAATGCCATGGCAAGTGCATGCAGTGCAAGCCCTGTTTCTGTTTTAGCAAGAGCAAAGCAGGAGATCTGCTATTTATCCATTAAGAAAAACAAACATCTGGTTCTTATGGGAAATATAAACATGATGTAATAAGCAATTTTTGGGTGGTTTTTATGCAATTATAACTTATATAATGCGTTTTTATGTCAATTTTGTTGTTGTTTTCGGTCAATATGATATAAACGTAATTATTTGTATATCAAATATAAATTCTAAATCTAACAACGTAAGAAAATTAGCTCATTTCATTAGTTCTGAATTTTAGTACTAAATGTGTGTGCAGATAGAATGACATGAAAAGTCCAAGAACAAAGAAAGACATCTAGTTATTTATCCATTAAGAGAAAACACAAACATCTGATTCTTATGGGCATATAGCAAACTGTCATTACACGACAACATGCAGACTACTCAACTGAGTAAGAAACAAATGGTGTGAGCAAGTGCGTCGCACCTGCAATTCCGAGCAGGATCTCTGAAACTACAAAGCCTGGATCTTTTGTACAACACAGACTTGTCATTTTCAAGAGAATTAATTTGCTTTGTGGTTTGAGTAAGGCATTCAACTTCATGTGGACCGCACTTTTAGGGCCCGTTTGTTTCAAAGGAAAAATGAAGGAAAAGTGGAGGAATACTGTTCACACAGGAATATTTCCTATCACACCGTTTGAAACGCAGGAATCATGGTAGGAACTTTACAGGATAGGAACTCATTTCCTTCAGTTTTGGAGGAAAATCACAAGATTGCAAATATCCAGTCTAACCACATTTTTCTGCTCGTTGCGTCAGACCGAGGCGCAGTTATCACTCGCTCCTAGGGACGGCATGCATGTGCTAGTTAATTATTCCTAAGGTAAAATAATAGTATTCACGAGTTGTTTCTATGACAGATGGGGCTGAGTTTTAATGGATGGTATCTTTGATCTTAGTACTAGGATTTCTACGTTTTCACAATTCCTAGGTTTCAAACGGCACAATTCAAATATTTTCCTTTGTTTTGAGTTCCTCTGGTTTGCATGTGCATTCCTAGCCTATTCCTGTGATTTTCCTATTCCCATGTTTTCTCTATCCTATGTTTCAAACAGGCCCTTAATAATGTACTCAACAGGAGAACTCAGCGAACTCCAGTATAAAGATTCGACAGTCATATTCGCCTAAAATTCTCTGTAGTTCTAGAAACTCTAGCTGCGAATTTTATTTGGGTTTTAGATCATCATAGTACAGGCTTAGCCGCTTTTTCCAGCCGACGACTATTTGAAGGTTGAAAATCGAAGGGAGGGGGAGGACGAAGAAGCTGCCTTTGTCTGACTCTGACCTAGTACTTGACGGCCACAACTTCCATTCCTTCTCTCTCGTATTTTATTCTGTTCTGTTCTTGTTCTCTTCTCTTCTGGTCCCCCTGATTCTTTTTTTTTTTTTTGATAACTCCTGACCTGACTGATTCGTGGTGCCTCGTGCTGGTGCCTGGTGGCGGGGCGGTCAAATCAACGAATTCCTCCTCTTGAATCTCCGCCCGTCCTTCCTTCAATCCCGTTCGTCGTCTTCTTCTGCTTCTTCAGTTCTTCTTCGTTCCTTCCAGTTCTGCGAGGTGCTTCTCAATTTGTTCAAGGAAGAAACAAGAATTCAACTCCTGGCATATGAAAACAATGAAATGTTTTCTTGCTTAGGTGGTTCGACCTGGCTGTGTAAGCCTTAGAAAGCAGTGAACCAGTTGGCGTAAGGTATGTTCTTGCTTTGTTGGTTTGCAAGTTTGACTTGCGTTAGTATTAGACAGCTGATTGATTCATGGTCTGAGAGGATTGGTTTCTCATCTACTTCATTTGTTGTCGATTTCATGCAATTTGTAAACCTTTTAATTTGGGAATACCCTAGAACTCGGCCGCAACAGATGAAAAAACAGAGCTCGCAATCAAAATATGTACCAACTTTATTTCAGATTGATTTTAATTTATTTTTGCGAGGAGTTAAACTTTAATTGAAGTGCGTCAACTTCATTCAGTCCCTTTTCAATTGCAGGCTTCCTTCTCTGGACTTCAGTCGTCGCGCCTTAATTTTGGACAGTTATCGTTAGGCCTCCCATTCTGTCGAAAAATGGTGGTTCCAGACGCTGGTGGTGACCATCAGAAACCTGATGATGGTGAGATACACGAAGAAGCTGCAGGAAACATCAATATGAAGGATCACATAGCCCTCTATTTCAACTCGCCCCCAAGAAACGGGCATTCCTTCGATCACCTGGAAACATCCTACAGGTTCACGGCATTCGATCAGTCCAATCTGCAGTCAAGTTCGCCTTCTTCCAGGAGCAGATGCTCGGCGGCGACCAAGGAAACGTCTCCTCCTCTTCCGCTCGCAAAGATCCTCGAGACGCTTCGTGATACCTCTGGTGAGGAAGATCGACTGGGGCTCGCTGTGGGGCAAGTCCAAGCAGTGGATCAGAAACCCGGTGAACATGGCCCTCTTCGCCTGTCGTCGCCGTCGGCGTTTCCGGCGCCATCCTCTTCATGGTCATGACCGGGATGCTCAACCGCGTCCTGCGAAGCAAGTCCCAGAAAGATACATGGTTTGAGGTTAACAACCAGATACTGAATGCTCTGTTTACCCTGATGTGTCTGTACAACCACCCGAGGAGGTTTTATCATCTGGCGCTCCTGTGCCGGTGGCGCGCTGCCGACATGCTCGCGCTCCGGGAGACGTACTGCAAGGACGGGACAGTCAAGCCCAACGAGAGGAAGCACATGATGGTCGTGATCCTGCTGCTCCACCTCAATTGCTTCGCGCAGTACGCGCTCTGTGGTCTGAATCTTGGTTGCCGAGGAGCAGACGGCCTCCGGTGGGCGTCGGCCTGACGATCGGTGGCGATATGCGCGCCGGCGTCGCTGGCCTGTACAACAATCTCAGCCCTCTCGGGAAAGACTACGAGGCCCAGGCCGCCGACGAGGAGTCGGGCTCTCCGCAGCTCCAGCGGAAGACCATCGAGAAGAGGTACTCCTTCGCCATGCAAAGAGCAGCCGCCGTCGAAGAGGAAGAAGACCCGGCGCATAACCCGGAGTGGAAGGGCGGCGTGTTCGACCTGTGGGACATCTCGCTGGCCTACCTTGCCATGTTCTGCAGCTGCTGCGTGTTCGGCTGGAACGCCAGCAGGCTCGGGTTCGGCAACATGTACGTGCACACGGTGACGTTCATCCTCTTCTGCCTGGCTCCATTCTTCATCTTCAACCTAGCGGCGATCAACATCGACAACGAAGACGTGAGGGACGCGCTCGGGATCGGCGGCGCTCTGCTCTGCGTTCTCGGCCTGCTCTACGGCGGGTTCTGGAGGATTCAGATGCGTAGGAGGTTCAGGCTTCCTGCCAACGGCTTCTGTTGCGGCAAGCCGGACGTGACCGACTGTTTCCAGTGGTTGTTCTGCTGCCCCTGCTCGCTTGCTCAGGAGGTCAGGACAGCCGATGCCTACCAGATTGTGCAGGAAGATAGGATATCTCGCCTTCGTCGCCGCGGAGACGAAGAAGATCCCAGCTCACAGATGCCTAGCCATGGTGATGATGTGCAGCAGCAGCAACAACAAGCACCAAGGTTTGCAGCTGTTTTTGCTCCAGATGGGGTTACCAATACAACACCACCTGCTGTTCCTGTCGCTATACACCACTGAAAAGCTAGTAAGATGTAGTGAACTTAACTGTAGATATCTCAGAGTAAAATCCATTGTACATTGCAGAGGGTACAGAATGTATGTTACAGTTAGAGTATACCTGGCCGTGTAATCTTTTCTGTTGGAGACTTGTAGTCATCTTCGCTGAATTCTGAAAAATGAGAATCCACCATTTTTGCATTGCTGTACATGGTAACACTCTTCTGCCTTACACCTGGGCCCTGGACGTATCTCCAAAGCAGAGGTTACAGAGCACCAGACCTCAAACCGGGAGGCAAAAAGAAAAAAAACATTTCTCGCCCACCGTGGGGCTCGAACCCACGACCACAAGGTTAAGAGCCTTGCGCTCTACCAACTGAGCTAGACGGGCTTATGAAATTCCTGCTTCCATGCTCGTATAAGACCATCTATAACCTATGTGCCCTTGCTTCTATCATCTCCCTTGATTCATTCTCATAAAAAAACTTTCTTCATTCGCACCTACAGCAAGATAAAACCCCTGCAGAAATAGAAATGGCACTCCGAGCAAAGAAATGGATGCTTGAACAAACCGGATGGCATGTTGGCTCAGCCAGTTGACATGTACAGCTCAAGAAGTCAGATGCAACGCCAGTAAGAATCTTAGTAATCTTCAGATCAAATCACTTGACCCTTCGGCACTGCAACAAGTTGCTGCAAGTCTATGGCCACAGTTAGGAAATGTAATGCTAATTTTTTGACCTGTACGATTACCCAAAATACTGGTATACATCCATACTGTCAACTTTATGGGTATCCCACCACTGAAACTGAGAGTATTTGAGTAAAGAAAGAGGAGTTGTGTCCTTCACATACCAATGTCCATACATGGGACCATGAAATCTATATGAGAAACAACAACTTGGTCACCAACATCTAAAGCTGATATAGCATTTTAGAATTCAACCGGATATTCTACTCCAGCATGATCCTGAACTGGATCGTTAAACCTCACAACGAATAAAACCTACAGCAGGAGAAGTGGCGGAAAACTCAACGTTGTGTGCCTTTTTCATAGAACTTGACTTTATAGGTTATGATTTATGAAGCAGATTGGTGTCGCATAGCTCACGATTTAAGGCAACTTGAGTGTTATACTGTACTACTTTTGCCATTCCAAGTTTTGGAAAAAAAAATACGAACTCTTCAGTTTAAGGTTTCATTGCTACATTTTGCTTTGCTGGAGTTCAGCGATTTATCCACGTGGCAAAAAACAGTTCCCAAATTTTGAAAGTAATCTGTAAAAATGGCACAAGCAGATATTAAACATTATAGCTCATCGTTTCTTGAATTTTTCATGAACTTTCACATTAAGATTTAATGAACAGATGATCCTGATTTTGGAACATTTATAAAGCTATTTCGGGGTACCTTGATTTTCATCCTTCTACGCTTGACTGTCCAAACAATTCCTTTCACAATCTGTGAATCATGGTTTGCATATTTCTCACAGAAAATTTGAGGTTGGCATCTGAGATAGTGGAGCATCTTGAATTCTTGTGCACATTTTGAACAGAACTAAGACCTCATGAGTTATATAAAATATGCTTCTACAATTCATGTAAATTATCTAAGAAAGTGCTAATCAGAAGAAAACAGCCAGCTGTCCAAATTGGCAAATTATGATGCTTAATAGTCTACCTTCACACATTGATTACCTTTTTCAGTCTTCGGGATATGGAGGTTAGCTGGAGCATATTTCTGACGCATTTCACAATCAACTGGACCGGTTGTTTAAAATTCTTGAAATGATGGAGCCTCTGAAATTTGATCCTGCATAATGCAAACCAAACATCCATTTTATACTTGAAATAGAAGTTTTTATTAGTTCATTCTACCTTAATCACATAGTAAATCCCTTTGTAACTGTTAATATTTTCCTCTTTCCTGTGACTGACAGGGAGCGCAAGCACCAATCTGAACAGCAGCTGAGTGTTATTACTTGTAAACTTTATATATATACATAATACAATACTGCTTAAATCATATCCGTGCTATGTTGCACACATCCTAAAATTGATTCACTTAGAATTGCAACTTAACATACCTTGAGGATTTCCTATTTGATTTTTAAAACATAAATACACTTTGGCTTACCCATTGTAAGGGCATAATTGCAACAACATACAAACTTGGCACCTCACAGTGCATATTCTAAGGAAATTTAAACGAGCCGG